>JASSUY010031716.1:4585-24744 GCA_032466535.1 Forpus xanthops | reverse complement strand
CCCATGTGAATTATTGCAGTGGCCTCTTGGGTATTTTTAATTCTCTTGTTATATAAAAACATATACATTCAGGAAAAATGGGAGGAAGAGCCTCATTTTAGAGAAAGCATGCTGATTCCCAAAAGATTGGAAATACACTTCAAGAGTAATTCATCTTAATGCAAATCTAAGCCATGGTTATTTTTGATGCAGTGACTGAACTCATAACTTATGGAATGAAATAGAAACATTTGTCAAGAGCTGCAAACCAATTGTTGAAAGGCATGCATTTGTCATGGGATGTTAAATACAGATTTACATAAGTGCAGAAGGTTTTGCTGTGATGAGCCCTACAGAAATAGTTAATTTATGCTCAATTCAAACTTCAATCATGGTAATTAGCAGACCCCATCTTAGTAAAGTGGCTTCAGCAGCAAATATTTGTCATCTGAAGAATGAAACAAATAACATAAAATGGGAGTTAGGAATATGGGAGTGATTTAGGGTTTATTAATAATACAAAGAACAAACCTGTTTTCCGTCTCTTTAAGGAATCATTGTAATTTGCAGATTGCAATGCATAACAAGATGAAGCACAATGATTAATCTGTGAGCTACAGAATAACTATTATATACATAACAGATGTCTGCTGTGACAAGGGGCACATTACCTCCATGTTTATATTAAGAAAGAAGAGGGATTCAACTGTTTTATACGGGAGAGTTGTGGGAAAGATCTCAGAAAGCCCCCTATGAGAAGGTGGGGAATTATAAATATTTGCAAGTGTTTATTCAGGTGCCAAGTACAGTACACTGGTGAAACATGGCCTGAATGCAAAGGGGAGTGAGGGGGAAAACATCTGATCTAAATGTTACTGTATTCATTTCACCGATATGGGTATTGACTCAGT
This sequence comes from Forpus xanthops, assembly GCA_032466535.1. NCBI lineage: Eukaryota > Metazoa > Chordata > Aves > Psittaciformes > Psittacidae > Forpus > Forpus xanthops. The sequence continues at coordinate 23,854 of JASSUY010031716.1, read as the reverse complement.
TCATCTCACTTGGCTGACACCAGCCCTGAGCCAAAACCTGCATGATCATTAACAACAGCTATACAGATGACAGGATTTTTTTTCAGGTTAAATCTTGCTTTAGAAAAAATACTATTAAAGCCAGTTACACCTGAATAATTAGAAACACAGGAAGCAACTTATCTTCATAAAGGTGAATAGATGTCAGGCTCTTTGGAGAGATGGCATCAGCTGCTCTTCTGCTTTTCTTGTGCTAAACTCTGGCTTTGGAAGCAGCTGGTGCCGTTGCTCTTCTCCCAACATCACCACCAGTTTACATCAGTAGCCCAGGTTCTTTGAGGTTCTTCATGTGCCTTTGCCAGGATTGCAAGTGGTAGGTGGGCAGTACCACTGCCTTTTGAAGGAGCTGCTGCAAGAATTTGGTGCTATCTCCTGTGATGTTGTTGGGGTCTTTTTCGACTTCTGATGGGAGAATAAAAGTGTCGCTGTTGTAAATGAAAAAAGAAAAACACAACCAAAACAAACAGCAAAACAAGCAACAGACATAAATTCAGCTAAATTCACCTACATTTGATTATATGCAGGTGTTCACATGTAAGCTGGGAGTTTCAGGTCCGTCCCATCATGCTCAAACCATCTCATGTAAAAGTATGGATCTATAGCTGTTCTCCTGAACAGTTCTCTAATCTCTATTGGGTACACTTTGCCCACATGGGGACACCTACATGCAGATATCTAAACGTCAGTGATCTAATTAACAAACTGAATATACCTGAATTTTGTCTTTATGAAAGAGAGGCTATGAAAATTAAGACACTGCTGCTGTCCACTGAGATGAGTCTTCCTTTCTCACCTCTACCTCTGAACATTCAGAGAGACTGAAATTCTGCAGGTCTTGTCAGTGCTTATATCCCATGATTACAGTGTAGGGCACTCACATCCATTCTCTTCTCTGAAAACTGATCCCATCATATAAAAAATGGGGGAGGAGCAACTAGCTGTTTCTCTCCCTTGTTTAACAACTTTGAGCAGTCCAAATAACACACACTTCATTCCAAAATCTTGCTGTTTAAGTTTGCCTCCTAATGAGAAATAGCTCCAGTACCCATTAAATCAGCTCCCTTTCTTCCCAACCATTGCCTGCGGGAAGGGGGTGTTTGGAACGGAATGACTTCAGAGCACACCCAGCTCCATTTTACCCCAGGGACACCAGCAGGAAATGATTGCAATTAATTTGGCCTTAAGAACGCTGTCATCTGCATCTATACAGGAAAATCATGGGACCATTGTCAGTTGATGCTTCCTTCCTCCACTGCATTAGGTATCTGGTAAGAATTACTTTGCTAAATGATGATAAACAGGAGTAAAAGGGTAAAAGAAAAAAAGAGGACATTAAAATCCAATTTGATACACCCTGAGGCATCCCAAAGCCTGGCAAGGAAGCAGGATAGCAGCTGAGTAGCTGGGTATATACGATGTTGTTTAGCTCTGCTTTCCTTACCATTGATGGAATCAACTTCCAATTTCATTTTAAACTGCTTCCAGAAGAACTCTGAAGAAAAAAAAATAAATTTATGTTACAGTGTCCGAGAAAATTGGAATAGATAACGTCCAATCGGGGAAAAAAAGAAGTACTAATCAAATCTGCGCCTCAGCAGACAGTAACTCACTGACTGACAAGGTAAACATGCTGTATATTTGGGCACAAAATGTGAAATTCCAACTGACTTCAAAAGTAACAGAATCAGGTCTTTCAGAAAAATACATCTCTCAAATATACACTCACTAAAACCCACAGGCATAAGCAAAACTGTATTTATTTCACAGTGGTTATTGGTATAAAAAGGCAGTATCACCAGGCAGCAAAACAATGCTTGGAAGGAAATTGAGAAACACTGTACATGTAAGATTTGTAGTATCTAATGCCTGCCAGTTCTCTCCATGCTTCTAAAATATCATTTTCAACTGAGTCCTGGCAATCCGATGTATATGTAAACAGTCCCAAATTACATACAGTTTAAAAATGTGCCAGGATCAGAAAACAAAGTGTTACTGAGAATGGCTTTTTCCTACAGAATAAAAGTTATTTTTAAAGGGTTTCCCTAAAACAAAAACTGGAAGTACAACTATAAACTCTGAATCCAATTTCATTTCTAATAAGAAGTCATTGGTCCTGAGCTGTCACAGTAGCAGCAACTAGAATTCACTCTATTAGAGACTATTGTCACAGGAGGAAGGAAAAGAGACACGTGACACTCTTCTGTTTAGCCTCTGGACATCTCACATGCATCAGACTATGAAGCAAGGTAATAAAACAAAATCACGTATAGGAGATGCAAAATACTATAGAGGAGAATTCCTTTGGAGAGAAAATAATCACTTCGGGCAACTGAGTTGAGAAGGCAGCTGAAGGGAAAGTAAACCACGGTACTGCAGAACACACAGGAGCCCTGACAGAGGAGTCAAGTGCCTGAGGAACGTCTAGAATATCAGAACTACTTAGGTTTGTCTTCTACTCTGAATTTCATGATAGGATTAATAGAATAACTTGCAGCAAAAACAAGACAGTATTTGCTAAAGGAACCACTCAGTGTAGTTAAAATAATAGACTAGTCAAGAGAAATGCAACAATCCCACTTACTCCTGATTCATCTGCTCTGCTTGAGAGTGTGGAAAGGTGAGAGGAAGGAGAGCAAACTTCCAGTTTGCAAAGCAGGATATAAGCAAGGGATGAAGTACTGTGGTCTCTTATTGTGGTACTCCAGTGGTCTACTATAACCTTACAGAAACTGCATACACAAAGGTCTACATTTACCTTCCAAAACAAGGACAAAATATAAACCTGAGGAAAAACATAATGAAAAAGAAACTGAAGATGAATAATTTCCAAATAAGAAACATCAAGGGGAAAAAAACAAATTCTTCTACAGGAATATCCTCATGGCATACTTCAGCTCTAACTCCTTTTATTTGTTATAGGAAGAACATAGGAAGCAGCAGGCTGAAAAATGGTGAAAGAAGACAGCAAAGCTAGATGCCGTTCTGCAGCTGCACTTGTCTGTAGCAGATATTTATACTGAATCTGAATTGTATAAAGCCCTTTCAGATCTGAAAAATGGCTTCTTCTTCATAGGTGTGAGAAACTACAGATGCTACAAACCAATTGTAAGGTCAGTTCTGTCTGAGAATGCTCACATGTAATAGGAGAAAGACCTGTAATCATCTACAAAACAAAGCCGTGGAGCAGCCTTTCAAAAAAGAGCAGTGGAACTAGAACTCAAGTCTCTAAAGACAAATTTCTCCCATGTAGATTATATGGTCATCTAGGTTAGCAACGAGTTGGGCTAGGAGGATTCAGGAGGTCTTTTCCAAGCCTGTCTGCATCTCTACATAATGAACACAATGAAAGATGGCAGCTATGACTCAAAAGCCACGTATCATCACTTCCCAGATTTTTCTGCTGAGGTGACCTGCTCACTTGTAAATAAGTAAATAAAGTAGATCCAGAAGGAAATAAGGTAAGGAAATTCCTGCAGACCAGCAGTGATACCTTTTAGGAAGCTGAAGCATCAAAATTTTTATCAAAAAACCAGTTACATGGTTGAGAAAATTTAATTTCCATCCATGATCCTAGTTTTCCAGAATGCCAAAATTCATTAAGTCCCAAAGTCAAAATTTGTCTTCAAAAGTGTTTACCATGTCAAAAATACAGTCCCATTAGCAGTAGGTTCTGGGTACTCAGCACCGTAACATTAAGACAGAAGCCTAAGTCTGAATTTTGATATTCAGCTTGGTCCTTCAAATCTTGGCACTGTGTGAGAAAGGCACTCCCACTCTCATGCTTGCACCACTTCAACCACCTCTATGTCCTTCCCACAGGCACATACCTCCCTCTGACAAATTGAGGGTGGTGGTGGCAATATTTGGATTAAACTGATCCATCTGGAAGCGATCCAGTTCTAATCAACACCATTGAAAGAAAACCCTGATTTCTGCCAAAAGTTAGCCTTAGTCTCTCAGATGACCCAGCACTAATGAACTCTGATCCATTTTATGTAGCTATTCATGTATGGTCAGATAAAATGGAAAAAACAACTGCTGTCTTCCAACATATTAAAAAGATTCAAAACAGTTCAATCCCAATCATCACGTTTGAAAATGTGTTCACCACACTTGCAAAAATTTAGGACCACCTTTTATTTAATTATTTCCAGGAAATAATGGAAGATTTCTATTAAAAGTTAAATCCCAGGACCGCTGTTAGCAGAATGCGCTATGCATAAAATCCTGGTTTAATACAGCTTTCAGGAGTTAGATTTTCACCATGATCCAAGACATAGTTTGAAGCATGTCTGGCTATTAGTTGAACCCATTACTATAAAAGTGAGCAATACTGTAGTGACAGAACATGTGAACAGCTGAAAGAAATTCAGAATCATGGGTCCTAACCAAATAAAAACCTTTCATAAAGGAAACATTCCAAAATTTATTTCCAAACAATGGTTGACTGCAACCAAGCAATTCACACCCTGTTGTGAAACAAACATTTATAATTTCTAGCAGACACTAGGGCTCAGAAGCAAACAATGATCCTCTCTTCATTCCCCCTCCTTTTCAAGGCTAGTTTACAGAAAAGAAAAGTTATTAAGAGTAGCATATATTAAGTCAAAGAACTGAACTCACTCATAGCTCTAACGGGAGAATGGTTTAAGTTAAGGTATTTTTTCCTCAAGTATTATTTCTAGCAGCACATTCTTAAAAAAATTAACAAAAAAAAAACCAAAAAAACACAAATCACAGGCTTCAAAACCAGCTTAACACTTAAAAAAAATCACTTTCTATCAAAAGTATTTTTGGCATGAGCTTTGGCTATTGTTTTCAGCACTACTTCCAAAGGCTGGTATGCTGTAACAAAACAGATACAAGCGCGGACCTCACATAGGTGACAGCGACTGCACACACTAATTTTGCAGTTACTTGAACATGCAAGGAGCTTGAGGACCTGAGTGGAAACAGCAGTCACGTATGCTGTGTGTTAAAACAGTCAAAATTTATGCTCAAAATGACTTTGCACTTCAATGCAATTAATATTTTTCTATTGAAACTATTGAGCAAATTTTAGGCATAGTCAGCCAGTGACTGCTTTAAGTTGTTTAAGGTACTCTAATAATATTAATAAAATCCAGAATATTTAGAGTTAAAGGTTTTTGCTAAAACTGGTGAGTGACAATTCCTGACACTCTCTTAGGCAGGTAGGTATGATGAACAGCAATTAAATGGAAAGCATTTGAGGGCACAGGCCTACAAGATCCCAGCAGGCTTCCTTCTGGCTTGCACAGATGGTTCATCCTTTTCCCCAGCACTTCTCCATTGTTAGACAACTAACCATGTATCTTGTTTTCCCTCTGGCATTATACCTAGCCAGTGTCAGCTCAGTATAACAGGAGGCAGCTCACTCATGAGAGATCCTCAAGCAAGTCAGAAGTTTTTTAGGTCTCATTAATCCTTGAAAAGTTTGGTCAATTTGAGAAATCTGTATTGAATAAAGACCACTCTGCTTATGGGGCAATAAAACCCTAACAAAAGCAAACTCTCCGGAAAGTTTTAAGCATTCTTTATATCAGAGAAGAATTAAAATGCAAATGCTTTTTATTTTTAATCATTAACATTTTCTGGTTGATCTTTTACTTTGTTATGAACCCTGAGGCTGTTTTCATTATAACTAACACATTCACCTGTGACTGAGGTACAAACTGGCATTTCAGAGGTTTGACTGCCATGCGAATACAGCATGTATTTTTAATACCACTTACACAATCATCATGAGTGTGCACATCCTACTAGCCATGTTCTGAAGATGTTAGCTAATGCTGAATTTCTCTGTTCAAAGAACAAAAGAATTTATTGATGTCTGACAAGACTGCTCCAATTTTACAGAAATCTTAAGAATCTGCTACTGCCCAGTAATAAAAGCAAAACAGAAATACAGTAATAAAAGAAGATTAGAAACAAAATTACATGCAAATTGTTTTGTATTATGAGCTCTTCTAAAATGCCATTCTAAAACTTCTCCTTCCAAAACTTTATATGAAATTTTTTGCCCATATGAGATTTTTTAAAGCTAAAAGTTTAAATATTTTTACTGCTGTGAATGGTCTGCAGCATGCCATGATTCACCTGGATTATTTCAGTTTCTGTATGATCATGTTTGCTGTCTTATTCCTTCTGTGTGCATCCTATAAATAAAGACAATTTAGTTTTAATGTAACCCAGCCTTTCATATAATTTGTATGGAACAGAGACTTTTCTGTCTGTCTGTCTATCTATATATCCATCCATCTATTTTCATGGTACTCAGAACAACAAAGGCTCAGTTGCACTCTATGTAGAGCAGGTATGTACAGCAAGAATGCTATAGAAAGTGAAAGATGACTGATGTGTAGCTTCTGCTGCATCATTCTAAGTATTACTTAAATTCTGAATTTGAGGTTGTTGTAAAAAATTGGTCATGCTCTGAAAGAATTGGTCCCAGGAGTTTGTATTGCTTTCACTTAAGAAGCTGGCAGTACAACTGCCAGGATGCTAAAAAAGATGTCTCTTGCTTTTTGTCTTGCTCAGAGAAAGGAAATACTTTCATGTTGTGGTTCTGATTAGTATAACACGCTTCCTCTGCTGTTAGGGGCAATAATGCCCCTCAAGACAGAAGGAATATTTAGTCAAAGTCTGCACTGATATTTTTCCCTGTAGATTTTCAGGATTTGTAACATGAGGGCAGCACATCTCTGGCTCTTATACAAATCCTCTGAAAGTCACTACCACAGTCCTTCCCTCTCTTCACCACTTTGGCAAACTGAAAACCATAAAAAGATGTTAGAGAAAAGCCATTCTGTCTCCTACCACTGTGCATAATTCCCAGATGTTTCAGTGCAAGTTCAACATCCCTGCAGGAAGGAAGCAGCAGCTTATATCTGTGAAAGCTCCAAGATGGACCTTGTCCTCCATGCTCAGAACTCCCCCTGATTTCTCAGGCTGGATAACTTAATTAACCTTAAGGACAAACTTATTAAGCAAATGATTATGGAAACCTGAACCAAAGCTCAGCAAACAGACCTCTGTGTGTCTTGGGACATATAGCAGTGTTTGGATGAACCTGAAGCTTCATTTTTGGCTCTTGTTGTTGAACACACCTAACCATGCCAAGACCTGCCCCACTGTGTGGATGTTCAGGTGCGTCAGAAAAACCAAACAGATATCTAGACTTCACCTAGACCTTACATGAGGAAGGAGAAATGAAAGCTTTAGAAACTTCAAAACATAGCAAGGGACAAATTGCATTACATATAAAATTTGAACACTGTAGGGAAAAAAAAAAAAAAAGGAAGAATATGTTTAATTACGCACACTCTTTAAGGCTTGTGTTTTTTCCTATCAATTCTATCCCCCTAAACACTCAGCATAGAAACTAGGCTACAGAGACCACTTGCATGCTCATTTCATGCCATTCAAAAGTTCAGCTGGATTTAGTATTATGCTTCTGGGAGAAAGAGTTAGCAAAATCACCACTTGCAAATAAACTATGGAAAAAAAAATAGAGAAAATTTGAATGGATCTTGAAAATTGAATAGACTACTTTTAGTGAATAAAATACTGAAGTTCCCTCATACATGGATTCCAAAGGTAAATTGGCTTCTTCAGCTCCATGTGTATATATAGAAATACAAAACCACGCAAGGTTACAAAGCAGAAGCTATGCTACGTTTGCTTAACAAATGAAATATAGATACTTAAATTCAAATCAAACACTCAAGTCTGTTATTGTAGTAGAGCCAAACCAGTGCAAAAATCCATAAAATAAATAATCTGCATAATCCTCTGAATAAAGTAATTCAACAGAATAACTCATACAGCTTCAAGAATTTGCTTATGCCTGTCTGCATGACTAGGTCTCAATCTTTAATTTAAACTACAAACAGAGTATGCAGTTATCTTCTGTAGGGTTTTGCAATTGCTTTTCTCTAAATTGATTGCAGGATTCAGCTGGTCCTTCATCTGGATGGGACAAGATATGTCATATGAAGAGCCTTGTTTGCGATTTCAGTTCAGATTTTTGAAATCAATTTCTTAATAGGATTATGCTTAGGGTCCATTCAGTTATCTCAGCACAGAGCATGTAGTTTTCCATGTCACTGTCTTTTACAGCAACATTCCTATTCTTTTTGTGACACAGAATAATGTCTTTTACTCCCTCTGTATTTATTGTCATTGGCATGCATCCCCAGTGACATAACACTGAGTGTGTCCTTAAAAAAAGATGGAAGAAAAAGGCACACATCTTTCCCAAGCCAAGTGTGCAGCATGAAGGAGAGATACTCTGCTAGAAAAGAGATACTTGCTATAAGGAGACATACCCTAACTGCTTATAAAAGATTTAACTCAAGATCCTCAGAAACATGAAGGGTTAGCAGTCAAAAACGGAGAAAAGCAGGAATAAGTAAAATTACACTCGTCTGAAATCTGAAATTTCATTGCTGATTTCCATAAGAACAAGAAACACTTCTTGAAAAATCCTAATGGGCGCTGGCTGGAACTGCTCCCTCAGCTTATGACAAGGTCCTGAGGGCTGCCACAGAAAGCTTTCAGGCAGAAAACAAAAAGCACGTGCTTTTGATCTTTCCCCCTTTTTTTTTTTTCCTCTTGTTTGGTTGTTTTGTTTTTATTTTGGGGTTTTTATTTTGGGGTTTTTATTCTAGGCTCTGTCCAAGTATTTTGACCCCAAACTTGTAAGGTTTAGAAAACAGTAATACTGCAGGTCAGACTTTAGCAGTTACATCAAGGTCAAGGATGTGAACGTCAAAAACTGCAAGCATAGCATAGAGCAGCCCAAGATTTTGACCTATTCCTCCGTCTGTGTGTACAGAGCCGAGCCGATCAGCGCCGCACCGCGCCGCCGCAGCGAGCCCTGGGCGCCGGCTGCCGCCTGCTGTCCGCCACCAGGAGCAGGGGTCTCGGGTGGTTCTGCCCCGGGCAAAGGAAGGGATGCTTACAAAGTGGAACAAAAGACCCCAAAGCCTAAACATACATCTGAAAAATTCCTCTACCGCTGAGCACTCCCGCGGTGAAATAACACGTGAACAGTCTGGGAGCCAAAACTCAGAATTTTTTAGTAGAGCCATAAGAAACAGGGATTTGTTCCCACTGATAAGTGATTTTTTTTTTTTTCTTGAAACTCATTCTTGGAACAAAGATTTCTCCACAGGGGAAAATATATATATATATAACTGACAGAGCTTCTCATAAAAGTTTGTTTCAATTAAGCTTTATTATCACTGCACAAAGCAACATAACTCTCTTTTTTTCTTGTTAACTTTAAAATCTTTATGTGATTTTTGCCCATTAAAAAACAAGCATACACCTGATCTTTGCATATGGGGAGAAACCAGACACTACCACATGGAATCATTTCAGAGGTGGAGCTAGTCTTCCATTGCAGGCATCTTCCACTTCAGCAAAGCACACACGTAGGTGGCCCTTGCTGTTTTCTTTTCTTCCACTACCATCACTTCCATTAGATCAGTCCTGAGAGAAGGAAGTTTTATGCAGTGATCAAGCGCACCTCTGGGCACACATCCTTTCTATGAATGCACTGGTAGGTGAGCTCAGCCGTGTTCAAGGACCTCATGTTTCTTATATGAGTATGAAAACTCTCAGATAAGGGAAGTAAGATGTTTGGTAACACTGCAAGGCAGTGTTACCAAAGAACAATAAGAGTTCCAGCCCCACAGTACTGAGCAGGACATGAGAACAGTTCTTCCTTAAAGCAGCCTCCCAGTACACTAAAGGGGCCTACAGGAAAGCTGGAGAGGGATTTTTTATAAGGATATGTAGTGACAGGACAAGGGGGAATGGCTTTAAACTGAAAGAGGGGAGATTTAGATTAGGTATTAGGAAGAAATTCTTTACTCAGAGGGCAGTGAGATACTGGAGCAAGTTGCCCAGAGAAGCTGTTAATGCTCCATGCCTGGAAGCATTCCAGGCCAGGTTGCATGGGGTTTTGAGCAACCTGGTCTAATGGAACATATCTGTCTGTGGCAGGGGGCTAGAACTAGAAGATCTTTAAGGTCCTTTCCAACCCAAACCATTCTATGATTCTAAAACTCCCCTAGATCATCCTTGGACATCAGCCCTCCTCTACATCCTCTTCAGACAGCACCTAAAACCCATCACCTCCTGTCAAGCTAAGCAAGCACTGCACAGATTTCCTTTAAATGAGAGACTCATCAACTGGTGTTCCAGTCTCATAGGGTCACAGTCCAGCTGCCAACAGTTGTGGGGTGCAACAAGGCCTAGGGGGCCATGGTTCACCTGCTGAGGGGACAGCCAGCCCTGAGTAGAGAGTGGTATGAGGCCCGGGGCTGCACAGAAGGACCCTCCAGAGATTCAGGCTGGAGGAGGTGCGTACAGCAGAAGGGCAAGGGAAGAGGAGATTATATGTTTTGTGCACACACAGTAAGGGTAGTACTAACCCACAGTTATTGTGGGTATCAGAGAGGTTTACTCAGGGGAACTGTGCTAGCACTTGCAGTGCAAAATTCTCCCAAATTTTCCTGATAGGGTAAATTAATAGTTCCTTCACTAAATGTATGCATTCCTGAATTCAAAGTGTTTTCCTAATTCACTGAACAAATCCTCAATTGCTAGGACATTTACAGTCATTTTAGTTTAGAAATGCAGTCTATTACTAAAGAGATGGAAATTGGATTATTCCTATATTTATCTTCTAGTAAAGAAAAGTCTTGCAGTCTATACTTAGTGACCTAAGAGGGGAAAAAACAGGCAGAACTTCAGAAGAATTTAAAGTCCTTGTAGGAGAAAGGACCTAATCCTGATTGTGGCAGTATTCTGGTAGTATTATGAGAAAATAATACATCTCTTTAAATCCATTCTACATATTTTGTATTGTACCTGTATATTCACTACAAAGTATAAGTGAATAATAGACAAGATAGATACGTCTATGACAGGAAATGCAGTATAAAATATACATTAGTTGGTTTAGGCTCTTGCGTCTCCTAAGCCAAAGCCACAGAATGTTCAGTCTAGCTAGCTGTACCATCAGCACGAGCTGAGGAAAAAGGAGAACAAAAGGCTTTTTCCAAGTCAGAAACCCATAAACAAAGCTGCTCAGAGGAGGAGGATTAAACCTCCTGGCTGACAGAAGCAGACACAAGGTCCCTGGATAGGCAGGACATGGGCTCTGGAGTAGTTTCCACTAGTTTTACCTAGGTAACGAACTGAAACTGATTATTTCAGGCATAAATCAGCAGGTTTTCACCAGTGGGTGAGAGTGTGTGCATGAGTGCAGACATGTTTCACACAAGTGCACTGGAAGCATTGCTCTCTTTGTGAGGAGAGTGTTGAACATTGCATGCACTATGCTACATGGAAGTAAGGAAAGATCAGATGCTCAGGCTAACAACCAAGGCAAAACTACCAATGTGAAAAGACATATTTTGAGACTTTTAACATTATTTGGTGCAGATAATGAATGAGTTTGATCATTTAAACTGAACTTTCATCTTTGACAATGCAGAGGATGTTCAGTAGGGCTTCCAGAAATGCACACACAAACCTGTTCCCAAGGGATTTAAAATCAGGACTGTAATATTTTAAATCAGCTGAAACACCCACAGAATAAGACAAAATCTCCTCATGCTAAACAATGGATTCTTTGGCGATACCTATATCACTCCTACCTCAGTCAATCCCTACATGCACGTGTACTCCAGAATACAATTGCATTAATCACATTTGGAAACCTTTCTCTTGAGAGTGCCAGTTGTTTCCTACTCTTGGTGGACCAGATTTTTTTCTGCTAAAGTTGCATTATATAAAGCATATACTCTCTGGGACCACTAACGATTTTTATATGACTTCCCTACACATGTAGGTGCCCTCAGCTGCTTTCACAACAGCGTTGATATCACTACAGGCAGGCAAGGTCCCTGCAAGGACTGGATATACCCAGTGTCTTGTACATTTTCTGTGAGCACAAATTTCTTAACAATTGCTCTACTGCTATAATGGAAGAAGCTTGTGGGGGCCAGATTTTAATGTTACAACAGAATGACAGGTTAAAGACACACCTGGAAGAAAGTCTCAGTTTTCAGCAGAAATTTACATGGCCAACTTTGCAAATAAAAGCATAGTGTTTCACAAGGCCTTGTTTCAAAAATCCCAGAGGGGGTTCAGTTGTTTCCACTCCAAAGAAGCAAACCTTTTTGCTTCTTTGAAAGAAAAAAGAAAGAATAAAAGAATGAAAGCAAGCAAGCATGAAAGAAAGGAAGAAACAATCTCTCTTCCTGCTTTTCAGTCTATCTGTATTTCTTTCTTGCTTTCTGGCTTTCTTTTTGCCTTTTTTTCTTTAGTTCTATGTTTTCCTTCCTTTCTTTCCAGTAACCCTAATAACCCTAAATTTAAAGATATCAAGAAGAAAGAAAGAACAGTACTTCACCAATATTACTCCTTCAACACCTTTCACATCAGGGACATTCATTCTGCTGCAGGACATCAGCCCAAGCTCCATGATATCATTAAATTACGGTTATGGTTAGGGTTAGTATTCAGAGAGCCACAAAGCCTGCAGCTCCAGAGATACTCCTGCTGCCAAAGGCATGCCAAAATGAGCACCCACTACACCATCATTGCTCCTCCAACACCTTTCACATCTGGGACACCAGTCTGGCTGCAGGACATCAGTCCAAGCTCCACGATATCAAAAAATTAGGGTTATGGTTAGGGTTGGAATTCAGAGAGCCACAAAGCCTACAGCTCCAGAGATACTGCAGCTGCCAAAGGCATGCCAAGGGAAGCCCGGCACTGCACCAGCATTGCTCCTTCAACACCTTTCACATATGGGACTACCATACTGCTGCAGGACGTAAGCCCTAGCTCCAGGATATCATAAAAATTAGGGTTACGTTTAGGGGTAGGAATCAGAGATCCACAAGGTCTACAGCTCCAGAGATACTGCAGCTGCCAAAAGGCATGCCAAGGAGAGCAAAGCACTGCATGAACATTGCTCCTTCAACACCTTTATGTATATTTTCAATCATTGTCTGCAGCAAATGACCATAAGAAGAGGAATATAGTCTCTTCATTTGCCTATGATCATGCTTTCTGATTTCTTGAATTATTTCAGATTATTTAGCAAGGAACCAAATCAAAATTAACTGGAATAGATGGCTATGCTTATAGGAACAAGCCCTACATCAGCATGTCCAAAATATCTGAGATGAGGAAAAGAGAGAGGAAATATTTTTTATTTGTTTCCAAGAACTAATTTCTCATCCAAGGCATCAAAAGCCTCTCTGTCCTCCTGAAGGTACTTGGGAAACCCTGGCACAGCAACCTGAAGACCTGTGTTACTTCTTTTGTCCATCTTGCATCTGTGTATAGCACTTCACTTTTAGGTGCATTGTGTGTCCTGATATGAATGAGTATTTTTGATTCAAGAACTGGTCTAAATAAATAAAGAGCAGATCACTGAAAATTTTGATTTTGTTTTTTTTTTGAAAAAATTCCACATTTCATTCCAAATCAAGCAAACAATTGACAGGCCCTAAACCAAACATTTCAGTCAATACTGGTGCTCCCCCAAACACATCCTCCTTTAGGCAAATGGTGAGGACATTTACCCAAGCTGTGGAAAATTTAGGCTCAAATGCAAACTCTATGTAAAGCTATTTCATTTTTATCATCTGCTTTTTGCATGCCTTGTCTTCAAGTGATAAGGGTTTGTCAGACACAGTTCTTCCCTCCCTTGTTCACAGAGCAGAGCTTTGTCGAAAGCACTGGTCTTTTGCCATGAGGAGGAGTTGGATTGAATCTCCTATTCTCAGCGTGACTCACCTCTCAGTGCATGTCCTGTCACATACTTTTTTCCTATGAATATCTGCATGTTAATAATGGATGGCATAGCACCACCAACCCACTCTGAGGAAGGTCTGCCTGCAAATACTCTTTAGCCTTGTAGTTCATACCTTGTCCTTAGAGGAGCTGGGAGGAGAGGAAGGGGGAAAGGAGATGAAAATCCTTCTCAGGAAGAGAAAGTTTTCAAAACTGTGTCTTCCACATTCCTGTTGGACTGGCTATTGAGTAAGTTACAGAGATGCCTGATTCCCTTCTATTCATCCAGCATAAAACAACAGAATGCACGCTACACAGCAAGTTCAGACAATTAGCTTTAGGATGACAAATCTGCATTTTCCCTTGAAGAAATAATCCCTCTCCACAATCCTACTTCCAAAGGGATTAAAAAGAATCTGTCAGCCCATCCCTTCAGGCTTGCCTATACAAAAGCAACGCTCCATAAGAACATTTATCTCTTTAGTCAGAATAGCTTTCCATCTAGCAGATAAAGTATTTCTTAGGCCTAATAAAGAACAACAATTCATAGTTAATGTCTTTAACAAGAACTTTTGATATAGTTCCAGAAAAAAAAACCCTGAAACTAATATCTTGGGTTTGAGAGTGTTACTGATCTTGGCAAGTCAATCTAGTGCATGGGTTTGGAGTGTAAGAAAGACAACATAAACCCTGTGGGTAGGATTTCTTAAAATAAGTGCAGAGAGGAGCAGTTCTAAGAGGCAGAAAGAAAGGGTAGGGGGGAAACTATTGCTTCCCTCTGACACAGCAACTCCTGACTGGTCTCTGAGCAGAAAAGAACATTCATATTCCATTCCTGTCCCTCATAGCAGTGACACATAGACATAGATGCACTGTAGCTCCTGTCTCAGATAAAAATCTTACCTTCCACCTCACCATCCTTATTTCACTTTGCTGAACATAGGATGGCTCCAAAGGACAACTCCACTTTGAGCAGTGTGAAAGCTTCTGTGGAATTCATGGCCAAGAAATGCAGAGTTGTGTGGAAAGCATGAAGTGTACAAGAGAACACAACAGGAAAACAAATATGTACAGAACACAGAAAGCAGAGAATGAAGAAGGTATTCAGAAGCAGTTTTGTGAGAAGAACAGATGGAAAAGCTAGACAAAGACTACAGCAACTGTCCTTGGTACAATGTGATGGGGTCACAGGGATAGAGACAACTGCCTATCACTCCAGTCCCAGGAGGAGGTGCTGTTCACAAAAATAGTCCAGGAGCACAATAAGATGACAGCAAATGACTTAACCACTTGCCAAGCAGCTTCCTGTGCAATTTAGTGTGGTGAATGGCCTTCTGGAAAAACTGGACTTCCACAATTAAATCATAGAATTACAGAATCACAGAATAGTTAGAGTTGGAAAGGAACTTAAGATCTTTTAGTTCCAATTCCCCTGCCATGGGCAGGGACACTTCACACTAAACCATGTCACCCAAGGCTCTTTCCAACCCGGCCTTGAACACCGCCAGTGATGGAGCATTCACAGCTTCTCTGGGCAACCCATTCCAGTGCTTCACCACCCTCACAGTAAAGAACTTCTTCCTCAGATCAAATCTAAACTTCCCCTGTTTAAGCTTGAACCCATTTCCCCTTGTCCTATCTCTACAGTCCCTCATGAAGAGCCCCTCCCCAGAACCCCTATAGGCTCCCTTCAGATACTGGTAGGCTGCTCTGAGGTCTCCATGCAGCCTTCTCCAGACTGAACAGCCCCAACTTTCTCATCCTATCTTCATACAGGAGGTGCTCCTGTTTTGGATATCACTCTTGTGTCTGGCTACATTAATGGGTACTGCTGAGACCCCTTGTTGTGGACACATATCCCACTGTCAGTCAGGACAACAAATGGTCCCTGTGTTGTCCTTTAGCCATGTCTGGGTGAAGCCAGACAACACAATACTGGAAGCCTTCAGCTATTGTATGATATTAAGCACTGATATCCAGTTTCTGGATGGGAGTCCTGAAAATCTTGTGGAAAGAAAAATTTCACAGGATAGAAGAGGGCAAACAAGGATTATTTTGATAGGGATGGGCTCCGAAAGAAAATGAAATGGTAATTTTTCCAGGTAGGTAATATGTAGGTATGCTCACGGCACACAAGGGGATTCAGTGCAAAAATCTCCAAACTACTGTTTGGCTCTTGAACTAGAAGCAACGTAGCTACCCAATCACAGCAACTTTATGAGCGCAGTAGATTTTAATCATCTGATTAAAAAAGCCAAATCTTCTTATGTTGTCCCCGACAATATGCCAGAATTGCTACCAGCTGGTCCTGATCTAGTATTTCCACACAGAACTATGCTCTGTCTTGTATTTCTACAAATAAACTATTTAGCTTGTGAGTCTTTCCCCAGTTCTCCATTTCATAATCTGGAAACATCCTAAGTATCCCTAATGAGATCTCCTGGAATCACATCCTGCTTTATGAGCCCTATAAATCCCATTTAAAAAAACAGTTTCTTAGGGAGAACTATCAGTAAAGTGCTATGTTGAAAAAGTCTGGATAAACAAAGACCTGAAGAAAGATCAAAAAACAGCTGATCAAGAACTTTTTTTGTGTGCGCTCCCAGTGTCCCATAACCACAGTTTGTGGAGATCACCTCACACAGTGCTTGGAGTGCTAGAGGGTCACAAGACACAGGCAATTACTGGAGTGAAAAAAAATATATATACGCATTCAGTGCAGTCTGAGTATTGGTTCTGAGCACCTACAAGCAGAATTCATTTTGGGTCACATAGTCACAAGACCTGAAAAAGCAGTAATGGCTCATAACAGAATTCCTGTGACCTGCACCTACCTTAATTTTTGCAGGGGGCGACTGCTCAGCTGCTATTCCCTTACATTATTTGGCACTGCAGGGGTATGGATGATCTCACAGAGATGGATTCTTCTCATAAATGCACAGCAACAGGATACAGATGGTCGCGAGCTGTAGTAAAGGAAAACCCGACGAGATAAAAGAAAAAAATGAAAAAGCTTTTCCACTGTGACAGTGGTCAAGCACTGGAACATGTCGCCCAGAGAAGTTTTGAAATTCATGTCTCAGAAATAGATGGGACATAGCCCTGAGTGAGATGATCAAACTGTGAAGCTGGCTCTGCTTTGAGCATGGGCTTGGATGAGATGGAGGCCCCTCGATATTGATCTCCACTGTCCCCTTTGATCTCACACAGCATAACCTCTCCTGGATGGACAGTGCATTACTCACTCAGTTACACACTGGTCTCTCATACTGCTTGTAGTCTTTTTGCACTGAACTTGCAGTCAGCCTGTGAGACATGAAGTTTAGTTTGCTAAATCACAAGCACCAGCTAGGAATGACCAAGGCCACACTCTCCCCTCACAGTTCTGCACAAAGTGAGGGTCCTGAAGTTATGAATTATGCTTCAGGCATAGCACTTTGTAAATCCAGGCATGTAAGGGAAAGCTTGAATTTACATGGTGAACCAAGGCACACTTCAGCCTCATTTCTTACCAGCAGTCACTCAAGATCACACTGTATTCCTTGTCAATTCAATTCTCCCTTTTCGTTGCAGCAAAATCAGAAACGTATGACTTCATCTGTCATGTAACCATCACAGCCCAACAGCAGCTGTGTCTACATAGATCACAACCACTCTGGATAGAGTCCTTCACAGGTTTATGACAACTAATGACTAGCCTGCAGGAGAAGTCCTGAAATCCCTGCTTGCACATCTGCTTGCATCCAAGGCACAGCTGAAACAGTAGAGGCCATGCCTTGCCTAGCCAGACCTCAAGTGTTACTGAAGAACTGTTTAGATTTGTTCATCCCTCCATTTGCTCAGGAGACTTAACATTGCCTGGGAGCTCCCCTTAAAAATGCCAGGATTTGAGCTGCTTACTGGCAATCTCTTTTCCTTCTTTTATCCCTGCTGAAACATAGTTGTGATTAACAGTCACATGTTCTGATGGATTCTCTCTAAGCAGTACTAACAGACCACTCAAAAGCCTTCAAGGCGTCAATCTTTTTGATGTGGTTTTGCTGGCTAACACAAAGCCTGACTGAAAGCCATAGAACATCATCCTCTTTAGAATCCTAGATCTTCCTGACATAGCAATGGGCTACATTGCAAAACAGACAGGGCAATATCCTACTTACTTGAGATGGAAGGTGATGGGATCACTTGTGCAAAGCTGCAGCTGAAGCTTCTGCTCTGCCATAAGTACTCCCATGCATGCTCGTTTTCTGTAGTAGTGGAGGTCTCAGGAAACACTAATGAAGAATAGCAACCAAGCCTGCCTCTCCAACCAGAGCCTTCCCAAATGAGAGATTGTGGGAATTGCATGGACAGGAGCCAGATGTGCTGGCCTCCACAGACCATGAGACAAGTTGACAGTGTGCAGCTGAACTACCCAGGTAATGCCCAAAGCATCATGCTGCACTTAGGGATAGCAGCAGAACTGGGGTGCTACTAAAGCTGGGGATTTTATTTATAAGGTTTGTCTTGTGAGAAAAATAAGGTAAAACCATTTTGGGTAGCTAGTGCAGTGATGATGTTAAATAGTAATTCCAAAAGGAGATTATGTGAACTTTTGCTTCATGGAATTCCACAGTACATTGTAAGAAGTCCTTTCTAAGTTAGCTCATCACACCACAGGGACTTCATCTGAGCCTGTCATTTTCTACATTGAACACTTAATATGTAATACTAAGGTGAATACTGAGACATTTTTTAGGATTGCCCCTGCCTCTGAGAGCAGGCATTAGGAAGGGATCCACCTTGTGCTTGGGGTGAAAGAAGAGGTGAAAGGAAGGTTTCAGTGCTGCTTTTCCCCTGCTGCTTTTTCTGAGCACAGGGAAAGGATCCCAACCACACCTGGGGCTGTGTAAGTCTTTGCCTTGTAATAATACATGCAATATTCTTACCTGCCCCTTATTAACTCCAGGAATTGATGCTTAAAATAAAGGGAAGTCATTTAATGGGTGCGGTTTACCTTAGATGTGAGCCTTAAGGATGCTTCTCAGAACATTGTACTTATAAAGCCACCAAGTGCTTCGGATACTACCTGAAGAGCATACAAAGATCTTGCCAGTGTTTCTCTCACAGCTCATACAGTTGCTTTATATCTGTTATTCTGACAGCTGCAATTTCAGTTCTCTAAATACTGCATTCAGTCAAATTATAGGGTCAATATAACTTGAGTCTGATCTGGCTTGCAATGCCGTCTTGTTAACATAACTCTCTAAATGGACTTTCTTTGGCAGCCCAATCATTCAGTGCTTGTTTCAGAGTGCCCTGGTGTTAAACGTGTGTCATGGGTTCAGCAGCAGCAGTCATTTTTCTTTAAGCAGTAGCTGGTGTAGCACTGTGTTTTGGATTTTTAGC
>JASSUY010031715.1:0-12873 GCA_032466535.1 Forpus xanthops | reverse complement strand
GCGGCGCGCCTGCGCGAGCAGCGGAGGCCCGCGGGAGCGCGCACCTCCCGCCCCCTTCGCCGGTGCTCTCCGCCCCTTCGCGCGCGGCCGCTGCCAGCCTTCAGCACCACGGACAGAGGCAGGGAGGGAGGCGACGGGCGCGGGTCGGGGGGATTCGCTCGGATCAGCCCCATTACCTCTGGGGGGGGGTCTTGTTCCCCTCACCTCCCCCAGGGATGCCCCTAAAGAACACCTCTAAAGTTGGGTACCTCAGCCCGAACGCCTCCCCCTCCCATGCAGTGCCCTCGCGTCTGTGCCCCTTTCACTGAGTGTAAGTCAGAGGCATGAATCAATCACATACCGACTTCTCTCTGAGGTGTTAGCTTAGTTGAAAAACTGGAATGAAGAAGAAAGAAACATCACCCACCCCCCCAAAAATATAATAACCCCCCCCACACACACACATTTTTCTCCTAGATTTTTATTATTACTTCACTAGTCTTCACCAAGTTGACTTTGGGATGTAAGTATATCTGAAAAGCGTATTTTTAACTTCTGTACCCAAATCAGAAAAGTTATGTGCAGAAAGGTTTAAAGCTGTTCAGACATTTCATTTTCATGCATAATGGAGATTTTATTCCAAGATGGGTTCCGGCTATATTAGCTAGACGTACTATTTGCTGCAAGCTAAATTTAACATGTTTCAGTTGGCACAAAGTCTGTTGCTATGCACCACACACAGGGAGACATAGACACGCACAGACATGTGTGCAGATCTTATAGAAGAACAGGCTGTATAGTGATATTGTAACTGTGACAATGAATTTGCTATTAAATGCTAATTTGCTGGCATATTTGTAATTTTGTTGCTGTTGATAAAGATGAGGAATGTCCATGTAGGAAAGGATACCAATCTCTCCTTGCATCTCCATTTTTTTTTACGAAAAATATTAAATTATCTGAATTTCCCTTCTTAGATAGAAAGCAGGGTTTTGAAGCTTCATCTGTTCAGATATCAATATAAGTACGTATGCTGAACACATAGAAAGTAGGCAGTTTGAGGCTCTTTACCCATCACTGATTCTTGATAAGTTTTGTTTCATTTGAGCCATTTCACCAGCAAATTCTCTACTAGTTTCTGTCTGTATTTGCATCATAATCTCTCTCACCAGATAATGAGGTGATCCTGAAGAAGAAAGAGAGTTTTAACATCATGAGCTCGTAGACCCCATAACATTAATTGGGTGGCATGGCAGAGTCTCTGCAGCCATTCCTTGCTGTCTCTCCCCAGCCTGGTCTCTCACAAAGGTCAGGTTTTTGTGCCCCATGGTACAATGGAGAGCTGAATTCTGTGAAAGGAACAAATAGTGTCACTGTGACAATGGGTAGATTAAGATATCGGAGGAAAGCTTGCATTCAGGTTGTCCTCACTGTGCCCTGGACAATGAGAGATACAGGCATTTGCTTTTAATAAATACTATTATATTACCAGTCTTTAACAGCAGCAGAGGTAAATCATAAACACACACACTTTTTTTCACCCCAGTCCTAAGAATCCCCTTATGTATACCAAATGAGATTAAAATGCAACAAAAAAAGCCCCTCAGTTTGAAGATTGTTTTTAATATTTAATAGTGAAACAAACAAAAAAGAAACCCAGGCAACTATTTACCAATGTGCATTACAGCTGCACAATGAACTAAAATGTAAAAAAGGATTAAGATGACACAAATACCAAAAATGGTATCTGGAAGAATCTCAGTTTTTACAGTTATAGGAAGGATTTAAATCTGTGAGCTGTTCGCTTGGGTTTTTTTAGTTGGTTGGGTTTCTTTGTGTGTGTTTGTGTCACAGAGAACAGTGTTATTTCACATGCACATCAAGACCTTTGTCAGATACAGTAAGAATAATTCATGGTAATATACACTTTATCTGCTTAGATAGTAAAATACTTTAAGTGAAAGACCTTCAGCATAGGATCTATAGCATAGCAGGCAGGTTCAATAAAGTGACATGAGAAAGAAGTTACTTACCAATTAGAGCTGA
The DNA here is from genome assembly GCA_032466535.1 of Forpus xanthops. Lineage (NCBI taxonomy): Eukaryota > Metazoa > Chordata > Aves > Psittaciformes > Psittacidae > Forpus > Forpus xanthops. Next base: position 10,848 of record JASSUY010031715.1, on the reverse strand, counting down.
GGTTTTTTTGTACACTGTTTGTGGTGAGTTAATAACAACTGCCATGACAATCCCAACTGATATCGCCCAGGCTGCTGATTTTCTAATGCATCTTTTTCCATTACAGAATCGTGAGTACATATGGGTATACATCATCCACAATGTGTGTGTATGTGTATGTGCATCCGGATTTGCATCATCATGCCAGAACATGCAGAAAGACTGCCAAATTATGAAAGAAAGAATGCCAAAAAGAAAAGATTTCAGCTGAGATGAGTAAGTACAAAAGGACAGCATGGACTAGTCAATCAGCAAGAATACCCTTTAATCAGAGTCTAATAACAGGGGAAAATGCTGATAATAAAATAAGGCCTTCTTCAACTCTCTATTTTTCATAACAGCCGTGTGCTAATTGAAAAGATGCAAGCAGGCAAAAGAGAAAAAAAAAAAGAAATGTATAGGTGCTAGTAATTTATGACCATGTTCTAAGAATAGACATACTCATTAACACTGTGCATAAAAAAATGTGACTACATTACTGGGAATCACATTCAATACTTTTTGCACAAGAAAAGGAAAAGGATCTAGCAAGAGGTAAGTAAGGATTGAATCTTAAAAATAGAAGATTGCTATATGCATTCCTTCAAATCCATGATAAAAGGTCATATAAAAATTCATTAGTTTGGAATCAGAAGGAAGCATCAACAGGAGGACTGTTAATAATAAGCATCAATCACTTGTTGAAAGGAAAATAGCAGCGCAATAATAATGAAAACAGTGACAGAAGACAGAAGGCCAGATATCAAATAATAAGATGTCAAACACCTAAAAAGGCTAAGTGCTTAATCCTGAATCCATAGAAGTCCGGGAGAGATTTCTTACTTAGTGCAAAGAATGCAGGATTTGGTCATGGCTGCATTTGATTCAAGAGTTTCTTCTAATGGATAGCATTCTAAATGTAATACAGAAGTTAGTGAGGAAGCTAGAAAGGGCTAACGTATGTGCCAGTCAGAAATAAATATGAGTTTATCAGGAAAACCTTTCCTCAGCAATTCAGCCTGGTACAATCCTGTTTGAGGCAATGGCTGCAGTTCAACTAAATGTGCAAATGTTTCACCACGTACACGGGAGACATGGAAAGAAACTCAGAAATGGCTGAAGAACAGGGAGTTTTTGTCTTGCTCTCAGAAACAGTTACTGATCGTCTCATATACCAATCAAAAGGATTGTTCATGATCGACTCGATGACATGGAGTATATGCTTCAGGAAAGTAACTTTGATAATATAAAGCATTTGAGGAGATGGATGCACTAAAAAAAAACCACTGTATTTGATTGCTGACATTAATCATATTAGAAATAAATTTTATCTTTTGTTTGGCTGTTTAGTAATGTGCCATTAGCCATGGCAATCAGGTACTGAGTATTATATAGAATTCCTCAGTCCTGGAAAATGCTTAATTACATCAAGATTATTTTCTAAAAGCATTCGTTGAAAAAGCTAAATTGAAGAAGGCCCTTTACAAGAGCTCAGACTGAATAGTTACAGTGATCCCTACTGGCCTCATATGACACAATATTGGGGTTTTATATTCAGAATTATAAGTATTTCATTTGTAAAAGTTTCTTAAATAATGCAGATTTTGTAGGATACAAAAATGCTGTTCCAATATATGAATCCTTTGGTTCTGTGGCTAATCAAGTAATTCTTGCATTCTAAAAAAATAAAGATTGCCTTAGGAATTTTGAAGTCTGCAGAACTTTTGCAAATACCAGTAAATGTAAAGAAAGAGGAAACACATATGAGAATTTCAAGTTCCAAATCTTTCTTAAATTGTTTAGTCCCATATGTTCACTCTGGATCCCATGAGTCTTTTTAAAAATAAAAAGTACATCCTGATCTGCTATGCTCATTCTGCTTCCTCTTCTGATTAGCCAACACGTACTGTTTCCATTAACAGTACGTATACCCAGGGGTGACACGTACTGAGGAATGTCCTATGCTAACTTCTGTTATGCGATTCTGATGGTGAAAAAAGCAACTTCCCTACCCTGTGGTGTAACTGATGTAAAATAATCAGAGATAATTGGACAACTTTAAGTTCCCCTTGCTGTATACTAGCTGCGACAGTGCAGTTTGTTACTAGCTTAGCTAACCATTATAAGAAATTTATAGCCAATTGGGATTTACTGTATTTATCTGAGCTACTTGAATCCTTGCTATTTGCAAAAGACATTGTATTTATTTTGAGATAAAATCACTTGGGTATGTGCTGAACTATTCATATGTGTGGAAAATTTGCTATAGATTACTTATTTTTTTTTTTCTAATGAGATTATTACATTATTAAGGCTCTGGAAAAAAAATAAAAGCAGTGCTGTCAGATTAGACTATTCATGCTATATCTGTAATTCCTATCTGGCAAGGTCTTCCCTTTTCTCCCAACAGCATAAAATACTTTAATTGCCTTGTCTCAGTCCCAAGGAATACATTTCTTATCCCTGTCCTAATTTTTTCCTGCCTACCTCTCTTTTTCCTTGCTGTCCCCTTCCTTGTCTGATTTCCATCTGGTTTTCCAAAGCATCACCATCAGGATTTTTTTCTCTCCTGTTATTTTGATTTTACCATCCCCATTCCCTCTGTGGAGCACAGCTTGTTCAATCGTGATGGTTTTTTGCCTTACACTGTAACAGCCAGCCTTAATCTTCTCTCATCTGCCACCTCTCCCATCTGCTCTATGAGCAATGCCAGCCTTGACTCCAATATTGTTTTTCATTCTCATCATGTTCTTGTTCCTTTTTCCATGCCGACATCTATGTTTGAAATATGAACCCTGTACCCATTTTTCAGGTCAGTTCATCACCACTGAAATTCCTCTGCAGGCTTGCATCTTTGCTGTCACCTGTGAGATATGTATTACTCATTATTCATATGGGAAAGCCCCTTGGAGATAACAAAGACATTGGATTTCATATACTGGTGGACTGTACTCTGCTGAGGTATGGTACTTGTCAAATCACTGGTACCTGTCAAATCACTTCTCCACCTCAGTTCCCTGCATTCATAAACAACATGCTAAAACGTTAAAAGGCAAATACAAGCTGACAAGAATGTTATAGCCCGCTCTCTGATGACATATCTGGGGTATGCTCTTGTTACTCATTCTCTTATTTCTACTTACTTGTGATTTGGACCTTTTTTCTGTACAACATTAGCAATTTCTCACAAAACCACTGAGTGTTTTCTTCCTCAGCAATCACAGCACCATGCAGTGATCTCACATCTTCAGAATTCCAAGTGGCTACACTGAGGAGCACGTCCAAATCAATAAATCACAGACAGATTGAAACCCAAAGCTAATATGTGCCACTGATAAAAACTTTATATATACTCACTCAAACATTCCTTACAGCTGCACTTAACTTTACGAGTATTGTAAGAAGTTGTTTCTGTGGTTGCAGTGAGTATGCTTAGGTGGGATTTTGAACAAGGGTACTGGACAGATACCAGACTATGAGAAAGGGACTGTGCAATCAAGGCAAGTTCTTGGTTTAATGTTTCATTAAGAAAAAATGAAACTCTCCATAAATATAAGCCTGCTCCCCCTACCTTAGAAACCTGGAGAAATCAGATGATCTTTTCAGAATTTGAACCTGTTGCAAATCTGATACCTTGGCAAGGTCAACACATGTTAGGGACTTGGCTTCTTTTTGTGCCCTGACAAGGTAAAGTCAGTTAATGAATGTTGAACTCCAATAGAGAATGAAGTTCTGACAGTGATATTGCACTGCTAGTCAATACTGTAATTTGTTTTATGACCTTGCACAGGTTTCAAGATAGCATTCACACAAGCTTTGCAAAGATGGTTTTCACTGCAGCATAACTAATGAACCCCTAACTTTTATGCTGAACTCCTTAATCCGAGTGAAACAGCTTCTGAAAAGATTCCACAGTGCAGGAGTAAATCTCTTCAACTTAACTCTTTGTCTGAAACAGTATGTGTACGATCAAGGCTTTGAGGCCAAGAGCTCTTTGAAGGAACAGAAAAGCTGCAATGACAACACTAGCATTAACTCTGCTTTTGGCCCGGAGACCAAATGTATCAGGAGACACTCCAGGGGAGGGGAAAGGGCAGTATGTCACCTCTGTCCCTGAGGCTGTGATACCCCCTTCTAAGCTAGTAGAACACAGGCAATTTGGCTAACTGTCCATGTAGTGAGATGTATGATGGCAACAGTCTTCTTCTCAGCTCTCTCTACAGTAAAGTAGAATAAAATTCGCTGCGGACAACAAGGGAGTAAATGAAACCTGCATTTTTCTTCTTCTGTAAGAATGTTTCACTTCTGAATCTTGCAGACGTATCAGAAGGTATGTGGTCATCAATTACCATTAGTACCAAGTAGTGTAAAGTGGTCGTGATTGCTCTCAGTCACGACCACTTTACACTAAACTGGCATCATAATAAAGTTTCATGTACCCACAGGTAACTGAAAATTAGGTCATAGCTTCATTTATAAGCAAATTGTGTAAAGCTGTGGGGTTTATTCTTTTTTTTTAATTAAAAGTATAGAATAGCACTTCTTTTAAAAAGAGAGATCTTCACGTTACAGATTTAGTTTAAAAATGGCTGTGTTATTACATTGTATTTTATTTAGTACACTTTATAATTTTATAAGTTTGTCAGGGATCCTGTCACTGGGAAAATAAAGGGAAATTTAAGCTATCGTGAGTAAGAGATTAAACAGTGACCAAACGTTCCCTGTTAGATTTCATTAAAAAAAAAAAAAAGGAAGAATTTATATCAATTATGCAAAAAAACATTTGAGCAAATGTTAAATTTATGTATTTTATGACACCAATGAGTAAGACATATTGTGCTATTGCAGAAATTATACTAAAGAGCTGAAGCAATTAGCAACATTAAAAATATAATGGAGGGATGGCTAGAATTGCAAAGACAATAATTCATTTATTCAGGAAATAGCCAAAAGGTAGAAAGTTTTGTGGGTTTTCTTGTTCAGTTACCCATCACAGGCATTTTACACTATTCTTTGAAAAATCCTATCAAAAATAGGATATAAGGTTAAAAGGACTGTTGTGAAACATCAGATCTCTTATCATTACAATCTTGCAGCAACAGAAATATCTTTTGGGCTCACCTTTACTTCTTTGGCGTCAATAATCTTTGTTTTGAGAAAATTGTCTCGTCAAGAAACAGCTCACTCAGGTTATCATGGAAATGGGCAGAGCTGTGCTCAACAGAAGTTTATTTTTAGTTCTGAAAAACCACTCCAGTTGCTGAGTCCCAGAACTAGTTCACAGCACAGGTAAGAGATATTTTTGCTTTCACCTCTGCATAGGCTTATCTTCCCAGAGATAAATAGTGATGGTGTGGTGTTAATGGCAAGTTTTTACAGCTGGGCAAAAAAACCCAAAACAAAACCAAAGCAGAAATGTAAGACAAAAAGAAGTAATTCTTATGACGCACTTAATTACATACTTTGGACTAGAAATACATCTACATCGTAGTAAATGCACAGAAAAAATATTATTCTAACTGCGTAATTGCTTTAAATATGGGGTTTAATAACAGAGGTTATGGTAGAAAAAAATTCTGCTTAATATTTGTGCCATTGAAGACAACCTAAATGACACTGCTTGTCTTTACTGAAGCATAATGTTTAATGGCAAGCTGTCTTATACAGATTATATGCTAGAACGTTACTGGAGTCTATGTCATTGCCACTGTAACGTGGGATTTACTTTATTCTTTGCCATTTGCATTGCCTTAGTAGGACATATGCACAAAGATGATGCGTGCAGGTAGCTGGGTTCTGAACAATTTAAAATTTACAGTTTCATTACAGGTCAACATACACAACACAAAGAATGTGTCAAGGGCTTAAAATGAAAGAGACAAGCTGATGGGGTTTCAAAAGCAGTTCAAAGATGGCAGAGTGCACAACAACCTCAGCTTAAACTTAGAAACATTGCTGTCCTGAGTCTAAACCAGCTACAAAGAAAAACTACATAAGGACAGAGAATGGATTTATGCACTTTACAATAAGTGGACCGATGAAAGGTACGCTCCAATAGGCATCAATCCCCTCTATCAAATCCTGGTTGTGCCCAACCTGTGAGTACCACCTATTGCTACTGTAAATACAGCGTTTATGTCTGTCTGTTAAAAGAAACAAGTCTGCTAATGTGATCTAACAAACTCACTTTCTATAATTTAAACTATAAAAAAATCTTCTCTGATGGTACCTGAAGTAAATATGAGTAATGAAAGGCATTTTCTGGAGGAGAACCTTCAATATTCTGCCTGTATTGTGCTGGGTGCCCTGTGGTTTTACTGTTACCAACAAATAGGACTTTAATTTTAGAAGTTAGTCACCTATAGCAAATAAATGCCAAAGGCAATGAAATGAGCTTACCCAGAGCATACAAGATATCTCCTTTAGAAAAAGTAAGGGAAATAAAAAAAGATCAGAAAATTGTGGCCTCAAGTATGTATCCAGAAACATCTGGTTCTTGTTGTTTTCATACCAGAATAGTAGCAGGAGTTCAGATTTTCTTTACAGTGATAAAAGTCAGGTTATTTGAGGCAGTTAGGGAAAATCACAGATCTCACCAGCACTCTGAGTGCCACTGCTGAACAAGACAGTGGAATAGAGTATTACTTCTTCACAGTTATTGCAATGCTGCACATAAAAAAAGTGTCTGCACCATAAATGTTATCCTTCAGAGTGGAATTTTCTCCATTTATCATCTGATTACATTATAATTTTATTAATTATAACTCATCTCAATACAGTGCCTCATTAGAAGGACAGAAAATCTGGTGTTATTGACAAATAATTATGTGATATATGCAGATAATCAATTATAGTCACATCCCATGAAATGGCGGTGAAGTTAAATGGATTGGAAATACCATTCTTCATGGGGTCCTGCATCCCTTTGCTTTTGAATGTCAGCCACAAAAGAAAACCCTGCTTTCTGCCAAAAGCAGTGCTGGGCTTCCACTCCATCCAGAAGAAGGCACTAAGCAAGAGTAAGTTGATCAGACAGATGTCTGGCACTTATTCTTAGCTCCCTGTGTACGAACCAGGTGATTATATCTACGCTGCTGCTGGTTTATAGTCTTCTAAATGAGAGACAGAATCACCTAATATGAGCTTCCCACCTCAAGGATTTAGCTAACAAACCCCAGGAAAGGTAACCACATTTTCCAATCTCTCTTTTATTAATTTATTTAGTAGCAAATAATATATTTATAGTTACCATATAGCATTGATAATATTAATAATCTAATAAAATATTGGATACCGACTGAGCAAAGGTTTTCTCTAAAAAAAGAGTATCTGTTGATCACATTACATGTGACAACACTGATTCTGAACTTGCAATTGAAGGAGCTTCTCCAGTATATGATTTAATACCTCACGGCTCACTCAGTGCCATGGCACAGATCATTTGTTTTACAGGGAACTGAGAAAATACATGGTATGATATGAATGTACTTTGAAAACACTTGCCAAGCATAATAATAATAATAATAACAGAAAGTGAAAACACTGTCAAGTTATTAAATTCTGACAAACTGTTTTCATGAAGGCTTGGTCCTAAGAATACCATTGTATTAATTATGGATGTGCATGCTTATACACTAAATTATAAATGAATAAATGTACAGTTTTAAAAGATATAACTTCTTCCTTTGTTATTCTGCAGGTTCTTCTGCAGAACTTGGATCCAAGGAGGGATCCAAGTTGTTTTCAGAATCCTTTTTAGGTAACAGAAAGGAGTAATATTAAAGGGAAGAATGTATACATGCAGTGGGCTTGGTTCTCCTCAGAGCGTAAATCAGGAAGAATTAAAAAGTAAAAGCACTGTAAATGAGAGGCATTATCAGTTACTTGAATTCAGAGCCAGACTACTTCCAGAAACATAAAGACTGGGAGAAGACAGATGCGGGTGTCAGTACTGTGTACCACTGAATCTATGATTAACAATGACTGAAATATTTTTTATTGTTATTTGTATGCATTCCAATAGTGCCTTAAGGCAGTGTACAACATATAGCAACAGATTATTTTTCATCCTGGACACATCCAATCTAAACAAAAGACCCGTGGTGCAGGGGGAAGCCTCCTTGTTATCATCCATCATTTGATGCAAAGAAACATAAGAAAATAGAGGAAATAGTCTGCCAAACTTGCACACAAGATCTGGGGAAGGGACACCTGGCTCACTTCAGCTACTGGATAATGTGTTTAGCTGCAGACCATCACTTACGTACGATGGTCAAACTTATGCTGTGTACAGGGCCATGCCTTCAGCCATGCACCATGCGCCAGTCAACTAACAACAGTCTTCTTGCTGGTTGGTCAGAGAAGAAATAATGTCATTAATTGGATTCTTGCAGCATGAACTGCAGAAAGACCATATTGCAGAAGAGCATGCTGGGTAGGGGCAAATATGAGGTCAGTATGGGTAAGACTACCCAGTCTTTTCTATAAAGTTACATTTTTTCTTTTCAGCTGAGAAATGAAACCTGTTGAAAAATTCAGCGTTGTCCTGTTTTAAGTCTGGAATCTCCTTTCAGCCAAAATAATTTATTCCAATTGTCAAAGCTCATCAGACTCTCAGCGTGAGTTTTGCATAAATGGATTTATTCCTGTTTCATTTGCACACTCCATGAAAATTTTTTCCACTTATTTAATTTCATCAAGACTTTCTTCACAGAGGCCAGTAAACTTGCTGCAAGAGTGCTGTAATGTAAAATACACTATCTCTTTTCTATATTCCTGTGGAAAAAAAAGTAGGATAAACTACAACATACTTTAATAATTCATAAGCTTAGAAAAATTCCGTCTTTAAAATGCTCTTCCTGAAATGGGAACAATATGGAAACATATGATAAATAAAGCAATAAAGCCATGCTTGTGGGTAACAGGTAATAAAGTGCTGCCAACTTGGTTATGCATTTTCTGTTTAAAATCTCCCATGGTGAAATTCATAATATTCAATATTCCACGGTAGTGGTGTAAAATCTCCCATGAAACTGCAGTTTCTGGGAATATTACTATGGCACCATTGTTGTTATTTTTCTAAATAAAGTGCTTCTCTTTTGCAAGAAAATCCATCAAATTGAGAACGTGATGAACACGTTATTGCAAAGGCATGGAGTTTGGGAAGCCTTGATGTATTTTCCTTTGGCCAGGTTGCATTGAATGCAGCCACAGAAGGCAGGTCCTACACAGGGAGGGGGTCTTGCCTTTACCCTTCTGTAAGGCAATAGTAATGGATTAAATAGTAGTAAATCCTCTGAAGCCTTCCTGGATTTAAGACCACAGCAAACAGCTTTAAGTCTAGAGAAATCAAGTGGGTCCAATGTGATCCTCTCCTGCTGTTATGCACATTCATTCATTCATTTAAGAAATTTATTTATTTAAAAATCATCCACCTCAGGAAAATAACCAACTAGAAAATACAAGAATTAATAAATAAAATCTAAAGTTTAACTCCATAAAATAGATTGTAGCTCGCAGTAGATGCTCTATATCATTTGTATTTGCTTGAAAAAAGATTGTTTCTGTAATAGCCTGATCCTAGAGCACATTGAGAAAAGGAATGGAAGTGGAGCTGCCTCAGAAGCTGACACAATCAGACAGGTATTTCAAAAAGCCTATGAAGATTTTACACCCTCCAGTAGGCTGAAGCTAAACAGGATTTGTCAGAAGCAGGAGCAGGTAGGAAGACAGGCTTTGTCAAAAGCAGAAACTGATGCTGGAGTGTGACTGTTCAAAAACATTAGTCTTTACAGTCAGTTCATGTCAGTATTATGCCTTGAAATAGCCAATCTTCAAATTAATATTTTCCAGTGAGCTGGCCTTTGGGAGTCAAAGAAACAAACAAATTAATCTGAAAGAACGAGCCTGTCTGAGACACTGATAAATCTGTTATGACATGTAAGGCTTACTGAGCACTGAGAAATGCATTTCCCTAGCCTTTAGGTCAAATACAAGTTTTAAGGTTAATAGAGGAAATCAACATTTTAAAAAATGTCACATGCACTGCTCTTTCTTGTATTCTGCTTTTGACAAGAAATTAACAATTCAATACACTAAACTTGAAAATATAATGCAGGTTGTGAGATGTTATCCAAACAACACAATATTCTGAGTTATCGGGATGTAACTGAAATGGGTTAACACAGGTGATGTTAAAACTTGAAAACCAAGGAAGTCCCAGGCCTTCTCATATATCACCATTCATCTGTTCTTGAACATCAGCATTGCTTTGCCTTCATCAACTCCGTCAACATCAAGCACATGATCTTTGCTCTGACTGTACAGAAATGAAAGGTAGGATAGCTGAAGTGTATTGCCAAGGAAACAACTCAGTCTTGATAGAAAGAGTACTTTGCAGAATGGAAAAGCTAAATAGTGCTATTGATTGTCATGATGTATGCTATAGTGAAAGAGGGTGGAAGCTGCCTACACACAGCATTTCCTTTCAGCAGCAGTCACAGTTTCAGCAAAGATTTTTCTTGCAATTTATGGTGCTAGAGAAGGATTCCTCTGAGTTGAAAGGTTTTGGAGGAGGCAATGGTACAACAACTTGACCTGCTATACTCAGTAGGCTTTCTTGGGCCCCAAAACCTCTTTTGTTTGCTTCCTTAAGTGAAAAATTACACCTAGAATCATAGAATCATAGAATAGTTAGGGTTGGAAAGGAACTTCCAACCCCTGTCACGGGCAGGGACATCTCACATGAAACCATGTGTCATGGGTTCAGCAGCAGCAGTTATTTTTACTTTAAGTAGTAGCTGGTGAGTACTGTGTTTTGGATTTTTGGCT
>JASSUY010031713.1:12922-23827 GCA_032466535.1 Forpus xanthops | reverse complement strand
CAGGATCACCTCCCTCATTCTGCTGGTCACACTCCTTTTGATGCAGCCCAGGATGCAGTTGGCTTTCTGGGCTGCAAGAGCATTATCATCATCATCCAGTTCCTTTCATCTATAAAGGCTGGTAACAATCCCAAAGGGACCCAAGGTTCAGCTTAATCACTTTATAGTAAGCTCCGCAGTAAATCCCAGTGTATATCAGCACTGTATATCCAGTAGATCTGCTATGTGTATCCAGATGCTAGCCAGACCCTAGGGAGGATTTTTATAGACAGGCACTGATCCCAACAAACCATTCCAGGCTATACTTACAACTTGCTGAGAAAGCTGGCACCCCCATCTGCAAACACTCCTTTGATACAGAAGTTAAAGAACGCATAGTCCACATTCATGATTTCGAAGGGCACCAGCTGGGAGGACAACAGAAGAGGAGTCAGTGGCACAAGCACAAGCAAGCCATGTGAGAGAAGCCAGTGAGTGCTCTCAACAGGCCAAGCTGGGCTGAGGATTTCCTGACAAGCCTTCAGGAAAGTCTCCCTCCAGCATCTGAGGCCACTGGGTCCTCCCCATCCCATCCATCCTTCCCTGAAAACACTGTTCTCCCTTTGAGCAACAACTGATGAGTCAGAAGATACAGGATGGGCTTGGGCCCCTCGTCTCCAAGTGGACCCAAGGCACAAAGGTCGCTACAAAACTGGCAGTGGGAGATAGGGAGCATAAGTCTGTGCTCCCCACTTCACTGCTGATTCTTGTGCAAGGGTAGGGGGGAGGCATTCAACCACAACCATGCCTCACGCACGGGAGATGACTTGCTGAAATGACAAAGAGGAGCAAGAAGACAATCTCTGCACAGCCTCTCAGAAACCTGAGACCCTAGGAATGAGTCTGGATCAACATAGGACTGCTTGCCTATATTGATCTGCCATCTGCAACCGCCCTTTGATTTTCTCCTGAAGTCCTCGTCTCCAGATACAAAACCAGGAGGTGGCTTTCCATGCAAAGTGCAGTAGATCTGTGGAACCATTTGCCAAAAGGTATGATGCAGAAGAGGTAAAACTGGTTTGATAATAGGCTAAACAAATACTTGGAAAACAGCTCATCACAGCCACCAAGAGAGGTTCATCAGGCTCAGAAAACATGCTGAACTGACATTAATCATACACCCCAAGGACTCTCTGTAAGCTCTCTGTGGGCATTTCCTCAGGACCCACATTGTACAGCACCTAGGAGAATGCAGATCTCAGCCAAGGTGTGAGCAAATGCACCTGCAGTACAGACAAGTCACACAGCAGTGTGTCTATTCCCCAGCATGTTAAGTTTCAGGGTGGCCTCCCTTTTGTGTTCACCAGCACTTAAAGAGCTCTGAGATCCTGCCAAGAAGAGAAATCAAGTTGCAGTATGAACAGTTTCTCTTTTCCAGAAGCAGCTATCTACCTTCATTAAAGCTGAGTGGATTCCAGGCCCCTTTTCCTTGCCAAATTTGCTTGATGTTTACCCAAAAACATGGCAGATGCAACATGCCTATTAGATTCATGCAACAGCCTACCGTGTGGCCAGCATCCTCCAACAGCTGCTTTGTCTCTCGAATGGCACGTCTCATGGTAGGGCTTGGCATGGTGAAGAAATCAGTTTCATAGTAGCCTATGCGGAGGGGCTGTGTGCTGGAATACACCTGCAGAACAAGGAAGAGTGCCAGCTGAGTGGATGTCAGTGGCATCAGCAGCCAACTGCACACACATGCTGCAGGGTGAGCCTGGAAAGCAGCACTCCAGTCATCCACATGGCCACCCACAGGTACCAGAGGTCTCCCGTGAGCCACTGATGTTTTCAGCCTGAGCAACAGCAGCTCTTTTCATGAGATCTTTGCCCCCTTTGAGGTCTTTTACCTCTTCATTGAAGGGAAGGGGGGGCACTGAGCTGTCCAGGTGGAACATGTCCTCACACAGGAGCGCTCGCATGCATAGAGCCAGGCTTTCCACATCTTTTGCTATTGGCCCCACTGCTGCAGTCACTGGAAAAGATAAGAAGAGAGCATTTGTGGTTGGGGGTCTTTCAAAGGCACATCCTGCCCCTGAAGGACGTCTAGGTATCATTGACTTTATCTAGTATTAGCAACTGTTCCTTATAGAGAACTGGGCTGGGGATGCTTACAGATATCTTCCTATTAGCAGACCCACCATTACGGGCCCAAAGTTGTTATTCATCAATGTGCCCTGACATCTCCATCTCATGATATCCAAAATTAAACAAAAAGCTTTGTCAATCATCACACTGGGACAACATAAGACACCCCCCACTGACTGCTAATCCACCTCCCACAGAGCAGCAGCAACCACACAGTAATCTGGTTGTTACAGGGTATGTTGAGGATTGTGGGCTACACAAACAGCTCCTCCAGGTTCATACACAATCCAGTTTCTCAGGAATCACAGGGTGACTTTCTGAAAGAGTGCCTGAAAGAGAACCTGCTTCTCCCTCTGAAGATGTTGGAAAAGGTCCCCCATAACCAGCTGTGGGTCCTTCTCACCCCTGCCCTCCCTGGGGACCAGCCATCAGTTCCTACCTGCCTTCTGCCCAGGGATACCAGAAACTACTCCTTTTTTACTGTGAAGAAAAAAAGAGACACAAAATAAAGCACCCAAGTAGTTTTCATTGAAGGGGAAGGCTTTAGGCAGTAGTAGGTGGCAATGAAAACATTGTCTTACCTCTGCAGATGCAGAGGTTGGCAGGAAGGAAGGGCCAAGGGGAAGCCCAAAAGAGACCCAACCTAGGCCAGAATGATTTATGGCCTCTCAGACAGGAACCACCACCCCCTTAGCATGCAGGTGGACAGTTTTCCCCATCTCCATTCTGGGGAAACAAATGCTTCCCTTTATATAGCCCCCAGAAAACACCCAGGCAGAAGGGAGAAACAAGCCCTTTGCAGTTCCTCCTGAGCTTCCTCTTGCCCACAGGAGCATCCCAGCACAGCAGTCAATAGGGTGATGCTGGGTCTCACGCAGAGAGATTACCACATTATTCACAGTACCTGATTCTGTTCCCGGTGGGTTTGAATGCACAGATCCCACAGAAGGCAGCAGGGAAACGCAGGCTCCCTCCTAAATCCGTCCCAAAGCCCAAGATGGACCCACCTCCTCCTATAAGTGCCCCTTCTCCACCAGTAGAGCCTCCGGGGCTTCTGGTGTAGAGCAGTGGGTTGAATGTCTGACCAAAGATTAAGTTACTGCAGTCATAGCTAAAGAGAGAGCAAGAGAGAGATTGCAACGAGAGGAATGTTGCTATCTGACATGGACACCAGTCACTACAAAAAGATCTTCAGAAGGTCATTAGGTAAATCACTAGTTGTTATATTGATATCACCTGGCCCGAGGGAACTTCCCAAAGCTTCCCACTGGTCTTTTCATGGCAGACCCAGTACCTGGATTCACTGCCAGCTCATTTCAGTCTCATCAAACCTTGCCCAGACAGACCCTCTGTCAGCACAAATACATCAACCCTCCTGGAGAGCCCCTTTGCTCAGGTGGTCCCAAGTGCCACAGGACATCCAAAGCAGCCCACACCCCACCTGAGGGGAGGCATTGTTTAGCCCCTACTTGGGAACACACCAAATGCCAGCTGCAGCAATATCTGAACATTGGAATCCCCCAGGAACTGGTGAAAAATCTGATAATCCCTGAGGCAAACTCTTTGTGTGGCTTTTTTAAACATGTTCAGTCATTGCTGTGTCACCTTAAGGCATTTCATCAGGCTTGGACAACAGCCATCCACCCATTTGACAGAGTTCACTTAGTAGAACACAAGGGCAGTAGCAGGGTGGCTGTACAGCAGAGCATACTGGACCTCACACTAGATCAATGACATCAACAGTGGTCATGCCAGATACAGCAGGAGGTTTGGGGGCAGGATAATTTAAGGTGGTTAGCTTAACTCGCTTCCTCTTCCATGAATACGCGTTGGCACTGTACAGTTAACAGGAGCATCTCTGAGAGGTTCATTTAAAAAAAAAAAAAGTGATTTAAAAACACCCAGCACAGGAAAGAAGGGCACTGATTTCTCTCCTTTATTTCATTTGGAGCTACAGTTAATTTTCATCCTTAGTGTTCATTTATAAAAGTGAAACTTAAAAGACACTAAGAATGGGGATCAAATGTTACTGAAAAAGAAGTGGGAAATTAGAATTAGACTTGATAGAAGCTCTCACTTGAGATGAGGGAAGGAGAGGTGCCACCACACTGAAGGAATGGAGCACCCAACCTACCTGATGAGGGACTGGGGAACGTTGGTTTTGACAAATGGAATTGCTCCCTGTCTCCTGAGCACCTGCACCACCACACTGTCCTCTGCCACGGGTTTATTGATGTTTTTTACAAACCCTAATGTGGAATCATGACCCTGGGAACACAGGAAAATGAGTTTCCAAATGGAGGATTGCAATTCCCCTGACATTATATTTACATATATATATATTAAAGCATGTGCATGCATGTCAAACAACCCATCCATCATACACACATTGCATTGCGTATTGGTAGTAAATCTGATCAGCCTTCTCTGTTGGCTTATATAGGAGAAGGGCAGCATCACCTGCCTTCCCACATCAGCTATGACAAAGCCAAGCCAGATGTTAAGGTTAAACCTCCCCTTGTCACCAAACTTCCAACCCCAGGGATGTCGGGATACATGTGGTTACCTGGCAGTCGATGGAGTCTTTGAGGCTGACAGGCACTCCATAGAGCAAACCCAGTTTTCCTTCTGGCTTCGCTTTCTTGACCAGGGTCTCACTTTCCTGCAGGTACTCAGTGATGCAGTTGGTTTCTGTGGCCATTTGCAGGGCCTTGGGGAAAGCAGGCAAAGCCCGTAGGTGAGACACAGCCTGCAGTATTACAGTACAGCCTGCTGGTTTGCAGAGGACACTTGCCTCTTTCCCACCCTTTTCTACCTCCCCATCTAGACAGTCTGTATCAGGGAAGCCTTTCTGTTCCTTTCCAAGACATTTTCATGCCAAACTCCAAAATGCTCCCTGGACACAGGAAGGTTCAAAGCACCACCTGGTGTGTGATGAAGAGAAGCAGTCAGCCCAGCAGGATACCAAAGGCTATCTTCTTGATTGAGCTTCTAGGGTGGTATAAAATGATAACCCCAAAATGGGAATGCAGGAGGTGATCAGGGCATTATGGAAAAAGTAGAGAATGAAAGTGGACACTGTGTCTTTGGGGTTTCACAACCCATTTGGAAATGGAGGGGAGCCAATAGCAGCACTTCACAACTTCTCTGTAGCTGTATCTGCCCCTAGGAAGGTGTGGGCTCTCCAGATACTGAACTTGCTGCTCCCTTCTGCTCCAAACCAAGCTGCGAGCCATGGCAGCCATATGCCCAGCTCTCTTCTCACTCACAGAAAAGCATGATCAGCCCAGCAATAACCAGCAAACAAACGTGCAGCACCACAAAGAGCTAGCCTCACTGTGCTTTTAGACACTGCCCACCACCCTTGCTACTCACCTTGCCCACGTAGGCATAGAAGACATGCTCCAGAGGCAGGGAGCCATCCCGGAGTTTCTTGGTGAGCTCCGGCAAAGGTAGCTTGAGGATGGAGACCACATTCACAGAAGGATACTAAGGGAAAAGTTGATCAGTCAATGACACACCCCTACCTCAACTGGTGGGCTCCTCCTCTGCCCTTGGTGCACACTGTAACCCATTCAAAGACATCTGCCATTTACCGGTCAAATGCAATATACACCTCAAAGCCATGATCCTGCTCCTAACAGTGAGCATGACATGAAACCTGCAGGGCCGGCAGTAGCCCAGGCTTTCTAAAGCCTTGTCTTTCTCGCCAGACTGGCTCCACCAAGTACTTGCTGTTTAAGAGAAAGCCTTTAGTGCAGCTTTATTCAGACAGGTCATGTCCAGGCCTGAGGGAATTGTACTCTGCCGAATTACAGTGGGAAATGGCAGCATGGTTATAGATATTGCTCCAGCAAGAAACAAAAGCAGGCTTGGGGCTAACTGTTCTCCTGGCATCAATGAGATACCACACAGGGAAGCACTCAAAACAGGGAGCCTCTCAGCTGACAGCAAAGAGGTCATTTCAGGGGTCAGCAGATTTCCTCACCACCTACTAAATACCACGAGAAAGAACATCAAACCTCATCCCCCAAGCTGGACTCTGAACCAAGCGAGCCCACTCCAACCACAGGTCGAGGAGTATGATGGGATAGCAGCGGGAACAGCGAGGTTGAGCAGGACTTCTGGGCACCAGCAGCATCACATCCTCACCCTTCGACCCCACGGGCAGAGACCTCGGGCTGCTCAATCACTGTACTGGTAACACACTGCCTCTCCCCTTCTCCTATCGCCACCTCAGCAGCCAGGCCGAGTCTCCCACAGGGAAGCTCGCAGAGAAGGAGCAGGGATTTCCCTTTCTCGCTGCCGGTTATTATGGGCTGCTGTCCCCAGCGCACTGGCTGCCCTAGGTTGCGTTTCCCCATCCCTGCTACAGAGGGGACCGCTACATCGCCAGGTGGGGGTGCGTGCTCACATGGATTTAGGACGGGAAAACTAAATCCCAAACAGCTCCACATCAGCACTGCAGCTGCCTCTTTGCAGGGGCACCTCCCTACCGGGGGCACGTTAAAGGGAAGGGAGCAGCGCGGCTTATCGCACCCACCTGCTCCCGAAAGCGCTGCACGGCTGTCTCCATCCGCACCAGGCTGCGCTCCTGCCTCTGCCGCGCAGCCTTCACCTTCCTCCAGAGCCCTCTCCGCCGCCGCCATCGCAGCAGCAGCAGCAAGAGGCTGGCGGCCGAGCAGCAGAGCACAGCAGGCAGCCGCATGGCTGCACTGCCCGGCACCCGCCGACAGACCCGGCCACCAGCGCCGAGGCACCGAGACTGGAAGGAGGTGGAGAAGAGGGAGGGAAAACTTGGGGAGGATCCCGGCAGGGAGAGGAGGGGCTCTGTGGGAAGGGATTTAACCCGTTTGCTGACTAGGCAGTAGGGAGGGAGGAGATGCAGGAGCAGGAAAAGCTCTGGGGTGAAAGTGCAGCTCTCATTGCGATGAGTGGGCTCTATGGGGTTATTGAAACAACTAAGGTGGGGAAGACCTTTGAGGTGAGCTCCAGCTGTTACCCCAGCGCTGCCAAGTTCACTACTAAACCGTGTCACTGAAAGCCTCATCGATGTGTGTTTTTAACACTTCTAGGGATGGTGATTCCACGGCTGCCCTAGGCAGCCTGTTCCAGGGCCTGACTGCCCTCTCTGTAAAGAAATGTTTCTTAATATCCACTCTAAACCTCTCCATGCACAGGTTGAGGCTGTTTCCCATTGTCCTGTCTCTTGTTACTAGGGAGAGGAGACCAGACACCTCCCCTCTCCACCCTCCATTCAGGTAGCTGTAGAGCGATAAAGTCATCCCTGAGCTTCCTTTTCTCCAGGCTAAACCACCCCAATTCCCTCAGCAGTTCCTCCTCAGACTTGTGCTCCAGGCACTTCACCTCTCGCTAATAAGGTTTATTTATGCTGCTGTTCCCCAAGAAAGGCTTTGATCTCCCTGTTGTTTTTCAGCCCCTTTGGGTATAATCTTCACTAGGAGTGTCAAAGAAGCAGGCGGGAATCCCAAAGTTACCCACATTCTTTGCGATTCCTAAAGCCAAGCAGCTGTGTTGGGAATAGAACAAACATCCCAGCTTGTGCCCAGCAAGTTCGACTTTATCACTGTCAAAGCATGGGTGTATCTGTGCTGTACAGTCCTGTGGCTTCCAGCATCAAACTCTGGCACCTGTGCTCAGGCAGAGCAGTGAGTGTGCTGGGGCCTCCTCTAGGTTTTGAGGGAAACCCCAAGATAATTTCTTTGTCACCAGCCCTATGTGGGATCTGTTCTTAAAAAAAAAATCAGCAACTATTTCAAGCTATCCAGTTTAGATGCTGCCTGTAGGATAGTGGAAAACCTGATGGGGAGGATTTGAGATGTCTTCTCTCTCCCTCTGCCTCCCAGAAGGATGAGCGGTGCCTAAACCACACCTGGACAGATGCTGAGCCAGGAGGTATGATGGAGTTAATGGCCCCCGGCCTGATTTTCTTGGTGTAATTACTCAGGCCATTGTTATTACTTCAGCCTTCAGGTCATCAGGGCTGGTGTAGCAGCACCTGAGCAGCTTGTGCCAGAGCACGGCTCTCCTGTGTTGTGCTGTATATACACAGTATGCTGCATCTCTTTGATGGAGCCTTGGAAATAGCCCGCACTGAATTTGTGGCCTACAGCTTCTCGCTCTGGGTTTGAGGATAAGCAGCTCCCTGTTATCTGGGTCAAGGAAATTACATGAAAATAGCCCTTTTTTCCCCACTGTTTTTCTTCTTTTCATTCTGTCCCCATCTCTTTCAGACTGTGGGGCCCAGTAATGAAGCTTCCAAGAGCGCTGCATTCCCATTTATACAGTACTTGGGGCACAAGGAACTGTGATGGGAGCAGTGTTGGTTGGGATGCCCTTGCAGGAGGACAGAATTGGCTCAGGGTTGATGAGAGCAGATGCTGTGGTACCTGTCTCCTCGCTCTTCCTCACACAGGAGGCTTGGTGCACTCCTCAGCTCCACTGATCTCACTGCATGGTAGCACAATGCCAAACACGGGGCTGTTTCCCTGCAGGCTGTAAAACCAGGCACACCTGAAGTCTTTTAATAAGAAAACAGGAAAAGAACTTTAGATAAAGGGAATGTAGAAATCAGTTCTGGTGGAAGACAAAGTTACTTCTCCAGCCTCCTTCCCCTTTGTTTAAAACCTGTCATGCAGGAAGAGTTTTCAACTTCTGCAGTACAGCTTGTCAAAGGGAAGAAAACAAAACACAAGCTTTATATTTGGAGCTCTTTTGGCTCCAAAAGCTGCTGCCTGAGACTCCCGTCTCCCCTCTCCAGGGCAAATGTATGGGGATGAATAAATGGGGTTGAGGTATAAGGCAGGAGAGTGTCAAGGTCTGGATCTCTGCTGGGGCTGCCCAGCTCCAGGAGGTTAACCCAGGGCGTAGGAAACCCCAAAATGCAGCTGCTCTCTGCTGTAACCCAGTTGCCAGCAGGCAGGGGCCAGTGAATGGGACAAGGCAGAGGATGGCGGGGCTCCAGCATAGGCAGGTCATAGTTGGGGACACACTGTCCAGGAGGATGTACCTGGGACCACCTAAGAGAGGTAAAATGGGTCTGGGCTTGCTCCCCATGGGCTAAGATAGGGGATCAGCTGCTGGCTGGTGGGGTGAGTGATGCTCTGATATCCCTTTGAGACACAGGCACGTCCTTGCTGGTTAAGCAATCAGTTTTTCTGCTGTTATGTCCAGCAGCATAAGGGGCTTTAATCATAGAACAGTTTGGTTTGGAAGGGACCTTAAAGATCATACAGTTCCAACCCCACTTCCATGAGTCTTAGGGTGCTGGAAACACCATGAATCCTGCCCCTGCACATCCTCCACTGCCTGGCAGGGCTGGAGCCTGTGGCTAAGGGAAGGCAAAAAGGATCAGCTGGATTTGTGAAAGCTTCCTTCCATATTGTCCATACCCTCTCTGTGTCCACAGAGTTGCAACTGGGTGGGTACCACCACACCCCAGAGATGCTGTAACCTTGTGGTTACCAAAGGAGGGGCAGAAAGGCATCGCTCTCTTCTAACCCTGACATATCACATATGATCAGTTGGACAAACTCGGCCTGAAGGACCAGCTTAGCTCCCGTTTGTCTGACACCAGAGCAGATGCCAAGAGCATGGCAAACACGCAGCAATGTGTTTCTTAATGCCGTCTCTTGGTGTGCCAGAGGTCTCAAGCCAGAGGTGAGGTTTCAGTGACTAATAGCTGTGCACTCATACAGATATTTCTGGTGTGAAGCAATCTGATTCTGGCACTCAGGGCACCCTGCAGCAGAGATATCCAGTTTATCTACATGCTACAGGAAAGCGACATCTCCTGTTTGCTGCTTTTGGCTGATTTCATTTCCTGCCTCTTATTTCAGAAGAAATGACAAAAAATTGTTCACTGTTCACCCAGAATTTATACACTTCTGTTCTTTCACTTCACCCCACTGCTATTAGATGTTTTCCCAGAGGTTAACAACCTGCTCCTGCCACCAGCTGCCAGGATCCTGGGATCTAGCCCTCTGGAAGAAGATCCAAGCTTCATTTGCAACAGCCATCAATCCCTCCTGCTTTTCTCCTTTTCTTGTAGGCTCTTGACTCTCAACTGAGATTCCTCAACATGATCTGCAAGAAGGTGAAGCAGCTCCTCTTGCAGCTGGAGTTTAACCCCTTCAAGAAGGTTGTCCAGAAGCTCAGGAAAGAGGAAGTGTCATGTGGAAGGGATCCCTTTGGCCCCTGCAAGGAAATGGCTATTTCAACCAAGCTGTTCACTTTGTGGTCGCCTCTGCCTATAGAAGCTCTTAGTCCTCTGCACTGAGCTCCAGAGCTCTGCTAGTGGGAGGGCTGGTTGCTTCCACGTCCGCTTCAAGCTGGAGTATCTGAGTTACCACAAGCAGGTTGAGCACCCAGTTTGTGCCTGCTTTTTGGACTCTGTTCTGAAGCAGATTAGGGAATGCTCATGTGTTTTCTCCATCAGCAGAGTGGAGGAGGAGCTGACCTAGAAGAGGACCGTGACTTGGCATGTGCCACTTGTATTTGTTCAAGCTCTCTTGTTCCTTACATACCTGGCAGCTTTTGCATGGTAGCTTGATGGAAAGTAAGGCAAAGTTCAAGAGATCAAAGTAATTGTGTCTTTAGGATGGGGAAATCCTTTGGGAGATCCCTAAGATTGCTGAGGACACTTTAAGCAAGTAGTTTCAGGCTCTGAGAACCTCCTTTCTATGCAGATTGGGAATGGGGAACATCAGTGTGAGAGCAAACAAAGTCCAACAGCTTTGTGTTTTGTGTGAACATTAAAAAATA
>JASSUY010031713.1:0-12912 GCA_032466535.1 Forpus xanthops | reverse complement strand
ACCCCCGGGGCGGGGGCGATAAAAAGAGAAAGAAAATTTAAGTGGGAAAAATGCCTGCTGCAGTTGTTTTACACAGCTGAATGAAGATAATTGTATTGGCAATTGTGAATGATTACAGTATTATCTGCCATCAAAAAAGTTATTTTTTTGAATGCTAAAGGAATTAATGATACATAAAACTGTGCTTAGATTGAGTGCATTCATCAGCAGAAATGCCTCTTGCTGGCACCACTGCACTGTAATTACTGTGGCAGATCAGAGGAAGAGAGCAGGAGATAGGGGCTCTTCTGGATACTGCCAAAGATTTACATACATTTACACACTGAGCAACTCTGGTGCTTGAGAAGAGCCAGGACAGCAAAGCTGATGAGGAGGGAACAAGTTTCACCCCTTCCTTTTCTTCATTTTACATTACAGAGTGAACAATGGCGTGTCATCTCTGTGTTTAAAACTTTACAGGGAGAAGCCAGTGTGAAGATGGTCAAGTGCTCCTCAGAATAGCAGGAGAAGAGCTTAGGCTTTATAGGATGCTGGCTTATGGTGTGTTGAATCAATAAAACTAATCCTTGGGTCACAGGCAGTCATTGCCCAGCCCTGGGAGCCTGATGATGATGGTACAAACAGTAGAGGTGATGTCCTCAAGTGATATCTGCTTATGCCCTGTGATTCGAGTGAGCCCATCATGTCACTGCATCAGTGGGACTAGGAGCATGGGTATGTCTTAGCAGGGATGAGGTGAGGAAATCTAGAAGAGGTGCTCTTTAGCTGCTCCACAACTTGTGGCCCTTCAGGAACGAGATGTGGTACTGGGGGGATGTTGAAAGACTAGGGCATGGCAGAAAAGGCATGGCAGGGGCTGTGAGCAACCTGTGCAGAGCAGAGGGTGCTTGACACGATGCAAAGGGGCTTTTAAGAGAAGGGTGTGGGTTGCAGCCCTTTATGGATCCCATAGGCCCCTCACGGTGATGGACCAATGCCTCACTCAAGCAGGAAATCTTTAAGCCTTCCGTGATCTCCATCTTCTTGTGCACAGATGCCTTCTGAGCCGTATCCTGGGGCAAATTAATAAAGGAAGAGCACAGATCCTTCCCAGCCCACGGGGAGCATCAGGCCAGGCTCGGTGCGCATCTCTTGCTGTTACTAGAAGACATTGCTGCTGAGTGCGTTTGGCTTTTCGAGTGTGAGCCACCAGAGAGCAGGATTGAGCCGCTGTCCTGGCGCAAATCTCACGTTCGGAGGCTTTTGCGGCCTAAACCACTGAGTATATGTATACTATGAACTTGCAAGGAGAGTTGAATGAAGCAGAAAACCCTTTTCTGGCTGTTTGGGTTGATAGAGAAACCCGAGCTTTAGTGGGGAGCAGTGCTTTGAGTTCACACAGGTTTAAGTGTTGTTCTAAATTGATGGCAATTTTGCTGTTGGTCCATCTGGGCCGAGTGGGTATTGCTAAGAAGGACATCCCAGCAGGGTTTGGTCCTGCAAACTGAGTGCCCAAGAGATCTACAGCTCTGCTGCTTCCAGGTTTTGTTGCAGGACTGAAATCTGGAAGGCTTTTGAATGAGCAGGGGTGTCTCCATCCTCTCTGCATGTCAGAAAGGGGGAAGCAAATAATGTTGCTTACATTTGAAGCCCCACAGGCCAAGTTTTGAGGCTAACAGGGGCAGCCCAAATTTAACCCTAACAGTCTTCTCTCAGATGAGTTATTATTAAGTTATTCCACACTTTGAGGTCAAGATTTAAGCAGGGTCCTGAGTCATAGCAGGATCATAGAGTCATGCCCTTGAGCATCTTTGAGTGTGACTGGGCTGAATGCAGACATCCTCGGGCACTATACTGTGGTTTTCCTTGAGTGGAAGTAAGCAAAGCGCACAGACCTTGAGTTTTCTTTTGCTCTTTCCATTGAGGGCTGTGCTTCCTGAAGAGGCCAGGAGAGGACGACAGCCAGCCAGTCACCGCGCAGCCCAGGTTTCCAGCTGCGCTGTTTGCCGTGGGGTGAGAGCAAACAAATACGCACATCGATATTCCCAGGGGAAAGGGTTATTCTGCGCAGGCACCCAGGTGACCTGCGAGTTAGAGTTGCACAAGCAGGACTGACATTGGGCAGGAGGGGAAACTGAGGCACAGAGCAGGCACATACCTTGGTGGAGCTGGTTGATGGCATCCTTCTTGAGGACCTGTTGCAGGTTGCATGTTTGGTGTCAATCAGAGACAACATCCATTTGATCTGGGGTGGCTCCATAGGGTGAGATATGGAGAGTTATTTCAGCATCACTTAGATGTCACCCCTATAGGGACATCGGACAGCAGCGATGTACCTCCTGCCTTGTCCATGCCAAGTGTATGTGCAGTGTCTTCTACAACCAGGAGCTGGTCCTGATTCGGACCCCTCTATGGAGAGGCAGTGGGGACCCTCACCTGCAGGCAAGCTGTTGTTGGAGGTACGGGGGCCATGAACATACACCTGCAGCAGCAGGGAGACCCTCACTGACTCCTGCCCTGTCATCTTCTCAGAGCAATCAGAAAGCCACAAGCAAAGAAGTCAACTGATTGACCAGTCCCTTCTGTCACAGATGTTTTCCCTCCCGCTCTCATCTTTCCCGGCCAGCACTACGGAAGGAGTGCTGAGATCACCCTGTGTTGAAAAGAAATAAATAAGTAACCAAATAAAAATGCTGACGTGGAGAAGTCAATCAGCTTTGTGTGGCCTTGTAATATCTCATTTTATCCGCGCCACGCTTTATTAAATTCTCATAAACCTGTCAATGAGGACAGATACCATTTCAGTTTACCCCATTAGTTCTACACAATGACATCGGGGGAGAGGAAGGCAGGGAAGTGTTGGGGGAGGCATTCAGCGTGGAGAAAAGAGGAATGAATTTAAAGAAAGGGGGAAAAAAAAGGAGAAACCCAGAGCCAAACTCGGCTTCGTGACAATAATGTAATAACAACGGTGCCCAGGGAAAGTAATTGAATTAAGTGGCTTTTGTTAATGGTTTTAAGACTTAGAAATGTAAATAATAGTTAGGAGTCTTTAACGGGACTCTGGTTTTAGGTAACTGCAGCCCTGCAAATAAGAATTGCTTTGCTGTTTAATGTGATGTCAGATAGTTTTGTTACTCCTCCGGCTTCATGCCTGCAAAGCGTATTTTGCAGTTTTAAAGCCGAGTGTGTTTATCATCTTTCCTTTCTAACTTCAGACGGAGCTTAATTCGGGAGTATTTGCATGAACCCTTCTTAGCCAGTCCCTATCAGTTATTTGCACCGCCAGGAATAAAGTATTATTTCTCCCGAGCTGCTTTGGAGAACTTCCTGACTGCAGGGTTACTCTGCTCCGAAGCCTCCCGTCTATTTACATGTTCATTAAAGGCAGGCGGCAGCGGGTGCTCTCTGTGGCAGGGCCAGACTCTGCTCCCAGGAGTAACGCCATTGGGAGGAGGGATGTTACACCGGGCTTAGGCCAGTGGGGATGAAGAATCCAGCCGACAGGTAGGATGAGCCGGGCGATTTAGAAATGACTTTCATGGGAACTCGTTCTGCTTAAAATATTATTGGATTTTCATTTAGGAACCTATCAAAGTGCAAGAATAAAGTCTGAGCTGCCTAACCCACATAGGTCTAAACAAACAGACCTCCCTTCTGCTCTGGGATCTGACGGCTCACGGATTGGAAAGGGTCCTTCGTTAAGGCATGGGCTGAGTCTCAGGGAAGCCCACTGTGCCAGGCAGAATAGGGAGCTTTGCATTTATTCAGGCTGAAAACCTTCCCCTTTGCAGGATGAAGGCACTCCTCGGGCTCTGCCGCAGAGATGCAGGCTTCCCCACTGTCCCTTGAGCTCTGTGTGCTGCTGCTTGGGCATGGGAGGCAAAACTCTCCAGTAGCTTCTGCTCCAGTCCTACAGTGAGTGCGCAGCTCTGCATGCACCAAGTCAGACTAACACATCCTCAGGGGAGCTGTCTTCTGGTTTGCTTCATGAGCAACCTGCAGTAATCTCTGCTATTGATGGCTTCAGCTTTGCTTCTGTGGCTGGAGAGCTTGCCTCATGGCTGCAAGCTATGCTTCCCTTCCAGTGAGATCTCAGGAACTACACAGCCTCAAAACCCTTCCTTCATCACCCTCATAAGCCTTCCGCCGTCACCTTCATAGGCTTGTCTGGAAAGACAGCCTGGAAGCCCCAAGCTTGAACCAAACCTGACCCAGCTCATGTGGGCAAAGGAGGGAGTTGTCAGATTGTAAATGCAAAAATAAAGGGTTCATGTTGCACATTTTCCCCAGGGGTTTCTTAAGTAGGATGTTTGCAAAAGAAAGAGAAAAGAGATAGTTCAGTTCCTCCTGGAGAATTTGAGAAGATGTTTCTCACTGCTGTCCTTTTGCTGTATTGCTGTACTTTAAGTGAAGCTGGGGTACAACAGAGGGGTTTGCTTCTTTCCTCATGGAAAAATAACACAAGAACGAGAATAATATTGCAATTAAAACAACAAATCCCTCACTATTTCCCCTTTGAAAAGAAAAGCCAACCATGCTATTCATGGCCAAACTCTTAAAACAGCCCCTGGCTTTGTAATTTCCCTCTGACAGGTCCCTTTTTCCTGACCGTGTCTCTGCGGCGCTGACTATGGCAGAAGGAGATGAAGCTGTAGGCTAGGCTCCTGCCTTGGGCTCTCCTGTGGGTGCTGCAGCCTAATGCAGGGTGCTGGGTCCCACTACTGTCCCTTCCCCAGGGAGGCTGTAATGCAAACAGGATCGGTGGCTTTCCCTCCTCTGCAAACAAGAGTGGGTCAGATGCTGGGGAATCTGGGGGTTCAGTGTTTGCTGTGATTTATTTCTCAGCAGAGGTGGGCTGCAGGCTCAGCTCTTGCCTCTCCTCCTGGGGTCCTGCTGAGAGGCTGCACTGTCCTCAAGCAGAACTGCTGGAATTTTCTCCCTAAGTTAGAATCCTCCTCTTTGGTGTCCTTCAAGGGAACAAGTGACTTGTACTGGGGTAGAAGAGCTGGGGATGTGAGAGAGAGCTCATGGCCCACTCGCTTCCAGCAATTCAAGGGACCACTCTGGCTCCCTGCTTTGTAAGTGGGGGTGCTCAGCAGTGCAGCGGGATAGCAGCTGGAAAGAGATTTACACAGCCCTATAGACAGGAAAGGACTATTTAATGCTTAGAGAGCCATTAAATAATTTGCCGTGATAAGACCCAGGCGATGCTATTTTCTGCAGATAAAAGCAGGTTATTTTTCATTAGCTGCAAAAGGGCTTCAGTGGTGGCAAAACTTGCCACTAGCTCTGTAGCTTGACACAACATGAGCAGATATGAGCAATATCCTAAAAATAGCTGAAATCCACTGTGGGCTGTGTGGAACTGCTGTTTACAAGTGCATCAGGTGAAGCAAGAAAGGGATGGGATAACCCTGATTCAGGCAATGGTACAGATGGATAGGAGGCACATTCACACTGAATGGGATATGCGAGCATCCCAGAGCCACTCACAATCTGCTGAAACCAATGTGTGTATGAGAGCCTAGCCCTGGCTGCAGCATTTTGTCCAACCAAGCCTGAATTGTAGGGGCTTTGATAGGACTGTCCTAAAACTGTCTTCACCAACAAGCTCCCTGCTCAGCCAGGAGCCTGTTAGAAGCAGATGAGGGAGGGAAGAACAGCCCTGTGAGCTGAAGAAATTGGACTCCAGATGATTTACATGGAGCATGAGGGGCACCAGAAGAGCAGCCAGCCCAGAAAATGAGATTATAAACTATCATCCCCTGTTACACTCTGGGACGTGGCTACAGGGTGGCCCTCTGCCATCATTCAGGAAGGCAGCCATGGTCTAGTGGTGCAAGGAGAAGGCTTTTGTCTCCTTATGCTGGAAAATCCCCCATCCTGAGGAGTGTCAGAGAATAAATTTGGTTTCTGCCTTCTCTCTGCAGCCCTTTCCTGATGTGTGTGCAGTGCCTGACACCTTTAGAAGCTACTTTAGGAGCATCCTAAGTGGTCACTGCTGCATCTTACTGTCCCTGTGGTGTGGTCTGGAGATGTTTGTGAAGCTAGGGAGTGACTGGCAGGCTTGGTGGACTGAGATGGTGGAAGTGGTGAAGCCCTTCCTCCAGCTGGCCAGGTTCTATGGAATGCAGCATCCAAGATGGACCTGCTCCTGCAGTCAGGCTGGCTGCTCTGGAGTGGGTGGTACTTGCAGGGCATCGCTATGAAGAAGTTCAAACATTGCATCTTTTGGGGAAGGAAGAGGAGAAGAGAACCTGGAAAAGGGATACGGGAGCTCTAAAGTGGCTGCACCAATTGGCTTAAACCGATTTAGGGTTCAAGCAGGGCTAAACTTGCATCTGAGCCAAGAAAATGCAAAACAGCTCCTCCGCTCATGTAGGTGTGAAATCCACTGGTAGAGATTTGGGTGTTTAATGTTCTTCACCTCTGCAACATGAACCAATAGGAAGGGAAACGAAGCACTAAAAGGAGTCCTCAGAAGAGGCAGAGCCTGGTGTTCATTCTGCGCTGGCATGGAGGTGGTTAATCAGATAATCTCTGGGTCCTCTAACACAAAGAGAAAGTGAGTTTTCTGATCCATAAAGGATCAGTCTGCAGGAAGCCCCATCAGACTCCTCAGCGTGAAATTACACCACAGCAGGGGGGTACAGTCCTGCTACTGTACAACATTAGAGAGATGAATTAGGACTTGACATTCATGTGCTTAATATGCCTATTCCTGGCATTATCCCACAAGGACCAGCCACAGCCAAGGACTTACGGTCACCGGGTCTAGGAAGGTATTTAGGATTGCTCATTTTCTTGCCTCCAGAGTCAGGCTATCTGGTTTTCCCATCTAATCTCTCAGCATTAGGAGCAGGGGGAAGCACAGCCCAGCTCTTCTATCTCGCAGCAATCTGCTCGGGTGAATAAACACTGGGTGCACCCTTGCTGCTCGAATAAATCACAGCCATTCTCTGGACTGGTGAGTGTCGAATGAGGGAAATAACACAATGCACATAAAATCATGACTTGGTCCTCAAGAGAACAAGAAGGAGGGAAAGAGCCAATCCTGAAAGTATGTCTGCAACAAAGAATAAATGTTTACTGGAGAGAAAAGCCTCTGCAGATCTACATTTGAAATTGTTCAAAACTCCCCAGTTTTAAACTGGTTGGAGGTGTGCCTTCGACAAATGTGGGCACTGTGAGTGAACTTTACTGACAGGGCTTTGTCAAGAAGCCAGAGCCTTTCCAAGCCCCAGGTCTGGGCTGTGTGAAATCTCCCACCTGTTTGAACTCCGAGCCAGGGCAGAGTGCTTTTGGTTTGCTTTTTATCCATGAAATATTTTGCTGAGAACAAAATTTTAGGGGGAGGGGGAGAATCTGCTCCAAATTCTGGAAGAAATAAAAAGAAAAATGTTGTCTACGAGGCCAAATAGTTCTGGTTTTGAGCTGATCGTTTTCCAAGAGAAAATCCAAAACTTTCTTTGTCAGGAAGTAGCTGTCCTGCAGGAAATTCCTGATTTCACGGGTGTGCTGCACTTCTGGCATGGGCACTTGTGATCAAACTGATTGAAAAGCCGCTTGATTGGAACTCTTTTAAGAATGAACTAAAGTTTGGCAAGGTTAATAGGGGGGAAACATAGACAAGACCAAGAGAAATAAATGAGAAGCAGAGTCCTCCCAGAAGCTGATTTTGCAATGGTCTGGCATGGAGAAAGGGGGAAAGCTTCTCCGGCACGAGGACATCCTTTCTGCTGTGATCACATTGTGCAGCATGTGAGCACTTTGCAGCCTACAAATCCTGCTCCTTCAACGCTCCTTTTCAAATGGTTTCACTGGGGAAAGGGAGCAGGATTCTGGAGGGATCCTGGACTCATCTGGATACGGAAGTGTTGCTTAGCCTTAATGGCACTGAGCATGAACACGCAGGATCAGTTCTGAGCCTGAACATACAAAAGCATGTCTTGTGTTGGGCACAGCGGATGCCTAAATTTGAGACCCATTTCTACAGCTCTTGGGATACGGACACATTCTTGGTTTGTCCTGCTTGAGAAGGGACATAGCAGAGACCTCACTTGGGAAATTCATGAAAAAGAAGGTGAATTAGGACTCTAAAACACAAAGCTGTGGAATCGATATGGGGACTGTGCCATCATACTCCTTTTCTTGTCTCTCCTGCTCTCTGTTAAGCTCCTGGTAATCCATGGAGGTGAAGGTGAGGAATTCTATGGAATTTCTTTTTTGCTTGGGCACAGACTTTGTGGGAATATTTTTCCACTTTAATGTAAATCAGAGCTAATGCTGTGATGAGTGAAATCAGATAACAATTCACACGCAGGTACCTACTCTTTTTCATGTGGTGGAAGTTTTGGTGCTGGGCTCATATATCCTGACATCAAGCCAGGCATAGAGGTGCTCCTTGGACATATAGAGCAGTCTCTGGTGAGTGTAGTTATCATATAAACAACAAATGGAGTTAACAAATGAGGTGGCTGAATACCCCATCTCTATGGATAAGATGTGCTCCCTGTAGTTGTTTTCTCTGCCTAGAGGCACCGTTTAGGAGAGTGATGTGTACTCAACACCCCATCTCCCAAATCCTCAAGAAACTAGCCCTCAAGTCCAAATAAACACTTTCAGGAGGAAACAAGAGAAGAACCTTGTATGCTGGAAAGCACCCAACATTTTGGTTGTCCCATTGTCCGACAAGGCAGACACAGTGTTCCCAAACCCATTCTGTTGATTTAAAATAAATCCCAAGAAAAACATCCCTAAGTAAACCGATGTGTGGAGGCTGTTGGAGCACTTCACACCTGAATGATAAATCCTCATTCTCCAAGAGAGTGACAATTTTTTTAGTGTGCTTAGCTTTTGTCTCCTATGAAATTAGAAGTCTCCCACTGAGGGTTGGGTTTCATGTCTGGGTCACAGTTTCTACAGAAAGGAATTTTCATTATGGCCTTGGAAACACTTAAGCCTCCCTGTGCAACTGATCTAGCTGCGCTTTTCATAACCAGCAGGACCATGGATGCCATCAGCAATCAGGAGTGAAATCTCAAGCAACCCGAGAAGGAGGTATGAGGCTTAGATAAGACAGGATCTCGTAGCTAGATTAACATGGACTGGGAGGGTAATAAAACGCGGTAACTGTTTGCTGAAGGTGGAGTGGAGGGTACCTCCTTATTGGCAGACTTTAGACTGGAGGATGGATTCCCTGTTTCAAGGGGGAGTTAATTCACCAAAGTCCTTTGGCTGGTGATGTGTTGGGTGACAGACTAGATTATGAAGCTGGAACAGAGGTTTGGGGACCAGTCTAGCAATAACTGAGTCTTCAGGCCACATAAAGTGTGAGAAGTAAATAGCTATTCCAAACATATCAAATGACATGGGAGAGATTGTATACCAAAGATATACGAGACCTAGGAGCTTCTCACAGGGCATAAAACCCAGATGTACTCTGATTAGCAAGTCAAATCCCGTATTTTTAAGCCTGGGGCTTGCCCTGTGTTCTGAGGACATGGTGAAGGGACATGTTCCTCTTTATAACAGTAGTTAAAGCAGGTATATATCTGAAACTCCCTTTGCCTTTCTCTCTCCAGGTTACACAGCATCAATAGTCTTAATTTTTCTTTATAGATGCTGTTTCTTAATTATTATTATTATTTTTCTCTGGATCTTCTCCTGTTAATACACGTCTTTCTTAAAGTGGTACTCAAAACTAGACATGCTTTTCCATCTCAGGTCTAACCAGAGATGAGTAGACAGAAGATGCATCCCCATGTCCCTCCATCAGGGTTGCCCATGGTTGTAAAAGTACCTCATGGGTATCATATGGCTTAAATCAAGGAATTACATCGAAAATCTATGTCAGCAGTTATGTAGACTGAAAATGGCACATTCTTTAGTGATTCCTCCCTCTTGTTGAATGTGATGAAAATGTGGAATGTGTCTCCTCCCCCCCAGCTTTTTCTGCTTAGGCAAGATGCCAAAACCACAAACTGAGTTAGAAGAAAGCAAAATAACTGTTGTAAGATGGACTTCTTCATCAGTGTGCTGCAGTTAATGGTTTTCTGCATTGCATAAAACAAGTTTTGACATAGAATTGCAAGATAGAAGATTTGTAAATACCCTATCGTAGCTCATACCCTGATAACAATGGATGATCCATTGCAGTCCAGCAAGGCTCTTGAGGTTTGGGTAAATCAGATGAGCTGTGAATCTAGAGCATCAATGAACATACAAGGATAATCTGCCTCCTTTGAAAAACAGGAAAACCAGAACCAAGAACGTCAAGCCTTTTCTCCAAACCACATATAATGTGGCAGTGGAGACAACAGCAGCAAGATGATCATCTTTGACTCACTCAAGGTCAAGGCTGCCCTGTTTCTTAACTGAAAGTTAATCCTTTGGCATTGGTGGTGGAACCTCTATTTTTAGGTCTCTCTATTCTTTTATAGTTGGTGAGATTTTTACCTCCTGGAAGCTGCTACATTCTCATAATGCTCTTCTTGCAATAGCCTTTTGTTTCAGAACCAAACTGCTTTTTAAACATTTGGCAACTGAGGACCAGTGCTTGGGTGGTGCTTGGTCACCTCTGGGCTCTTCAGACCCACCTCCTGCCTGAAGGAAGGCTGTTGCATACACTGGGTTAGGCTGGCTGTGGCTGGGTTTACCCAAATTTTGGAATTCTCTAAGGATGGAGATCCCCCCACTCTGGTGTCCTGCCAACGTTCAGTCCAAATCTCCTAAGCTGCAAGTGGTGGCTTTTGTTATACAGGAAAGCTTTGGCTCCATCACTTTTGTGTCCTTCCTAGAGCTGCTGTCAGCTGCAGCTTCTAGAAATGGCTAGGAAGAAAATGCTGATTGAGCCAGTGTGAATGCAACTGTGGACCATAGCCAGCACGAAAGATGGTAATCCTGGGAAAGCAGGTCCCTGATTTCTAGAGGATTGAAGTGAGACAGGGTGGAGAGGCTGGCATTGTCCTCAGACCCACCTTTTCCTTTCAGAGGTGTAGCATATGGTGCTATTACAATTACATAGCAGAGGACACTCACGATTTTGTGACAAATATGAATGACTCTCATGGGCTTAGGTGGAAGCTCCTTCCATGCACCAGTTGGTAAACTGTGTTGGGAAGCTCTTCAGGGAAGGACATGGAAGTTGTATGTCTTTGAGTGCTGAAGGCAGTGTTGGGAATTACTGAGAGATCCCAAATGATGAAATGATGTTCACTTATTTCATTTCTACAGCAGACATCTTGCCTGCTGCAGAGCAAGTCTCTTGGTGTCCTCTCCTTCTGCCTCCATATTTTCTACATAAGTGCTGCCCAGGGAAGTTGTGAATGCTCCATTGCTGGTGATGTTCAAGGCCGGGTTGGACATAGCCTTGGGTGGCATGGTTTAGTGGGAGGTGTCCCTGCCCATGGCAGGGGGGTTGGAACTTGGTGATCTTAAGGTGTTTTCCAACCCTAACTATTCTATGATCCTATGATTCTATCTCTCAGAAAAGGTAATTTTCACACATAAGGGCTATGCACAGAGCTTTGCACCACTGGACTCTCATCCTCCTGAGGAAAAGAAAAGCCTCAAGCAGGATAATAACTAAACACTAAAAATAGCACGCTGCTGAGCAGGTTTGTGGGGCCACTCTGCAGAGAGCCAGTGAGGCAGCCCTGAGGAATGCAACCAGAAAAGGACACAGGGCAATTGGAGAGGCAGCCTTCTCCACCAGCCCCCACCTGCCCCTCTTTTCCCCTACTGTGTGAACCTACTGTAGATTTCTTGGATTTCCCTTTGATGTTTATCTCCCCCCAGTAATTCTATTTGGGGGATTTGCTAAAGCGACAGTTAGAAGAATACAGCCTGGAATGGGGCGGCCAAAGGGCGAAAGAATGTTAGAAACAGGATTAAGATCATATTCTACAAGCGGTTGTCAGCCACTGAATAGAGCTAAAGTTTCTTATCGGCCCGGGGTGCCAGAATGCCTTTGGATTCTTCTTCCCTCTTTCCCTCCCCTCCTCACAGGGCTTTCAGCTCGGCGAGGAAAGCATAATCATTGCCCTGAATGGGGAGGTGGGCTCTCGCAGACTTCAGCCCATGGCACAGAAGCTGGGAGAGGGGTCAGGGGATTGCTATGAGTGCCGTGGGCCGGCAGTCAGGTTGCTTGGGAAAAATGAGGAGAAAGGCCATGGTGGCTAGTGCTGAAGTGGCTGGAAGATTTTAGGTGTAAACCTGCCTGTTAAGAGAAGAGTATTCCCTTTTGAAAGTCTCAAGCTGTTTCTTGATTATTTTTACCTTTTTGCATGGAATTTCGTGACTTTCATTGGGCATTTTAATTGTTGGGGATTTTTATGTCTCCCTTTTTATTTTTTTCTCTTAGATGGGATTGGCATCCTGCTGGGAACTTAATTGGAAATATTTGGGGATTGCTTCTGAATATTCCAGATTATAGGAAACAGAAATTCCAGAAAAGCAGAAGAATTTGGAAATAAGGAAGAGAAACAAACAAGCAAACAAAAAAGTGTGTTCTGAAAACACAAGGGGCAAAAATACTTGGGAAAGAGAAGAAAATTTGGAAACTTGTGAAGCTACTTCCATATAAAACAGAAATGCAAACACATTGAGCTTGCCTAGGCAATGGAATCTGCTAGCAATAAGTTCCCCTGAAAGCTAAAGGCATACAAGGTTTGGATGTTTCCACCTGTTAGATCATTTTTGTCTCTTTCACAGGTTAGGACCTTGTAGCAGAGAAGATTTTGAAGGGTCTGTCGTGGTTTGAGGCTTTCAAACTCACGCAATCTCTCGCTCACTCACTTCCCCCTCTTTCTTCCCCAGTCCCGGGGAAATGTGAAGGAGAATCAAAAGAATACAACTCCCACAGGTTGAGATAAGAACAGTTTAGTAACTAAGGTGTAACATAAATCACTACTGCTACCACCAATAATA
>JASSUY010031712.1:20314-93830 GCA_032466535.1 Forpus xanthops | reverse complement strand
AGAAGCTCTTCCCTGTGAGGGTGCTGAGGCGCTGTCAGGGGGTGCCCAGAGAAGCTGTGGCTGCCCCATCCCTGCAGCGTTGAAGGCCAGGTTGGACACAGGGCTTGGAGCTACCTGTTCCAATGGATCATGTTCCTGCCCTTGGCACAGGGTTGGGACTGGGTGAGCCTTAAGATCCCTTCCAACCCAAATCATTCTTTCATTCCGTGATTCTGTGATTCTACAATCCTAGAGAAATATTCCCCTCCTCTGTAACATGCTGCCAGACTTGAGCACTGCAGAGATCTCCGTGATAGCACACTAACATGCATATCCCAGCTGGCTGAAGGCCATCAGAAAGCAAAGCCTTTACCACCACGTTCCTATCCCGCTGCGAGAGTGCACTTTGTCACTGTCGAGAGATCAGTCTGATCAACAGCTGCTGTGAACTGGCACTTACAGCTCGACCTGCTGCTGAGCTTCTGTGAATGCAGGAAGGCTTCTTTGGGAGCGGGTCTGTCCCTGCCTCAGGGAGGTCTTGTCCTTCTTGTCCTGCTCTTTGCAACTGGGACAGGTCTGGAGTTTGTCATGGTAATAACATGTAAAGGGCAAGGGTGGGAATGTGATAACGGCATCTATTGAGCTGGGGGGCTATATTTGTCTTACAGATTGTCTTATAGTATGACAAAGCGTATAGATGGATATAGGGGCTTTCATGCATAAAATTCCAAGAACCTACGTTCTCTGGGGAGACCTTAGAGCAGCTCCCAGTGCCTAAAGGGCTGCAAGAAACCTGGAGAGGGTTTCTTTTAACAGGGGAATGTAGAGGCAGCACACAGGGGAATGGCTTTAAAATAACATGTTCTGTAATTGCCCAATGGCAGCTCACACCTCTTTCCTTCCCTTAGTTTAGGGTTGCCTGGCTTTGTGTTAGAGGAGAAGAGGATTTCTTTCATTGGAAAGCATGTCTTATCTTCTCCCTTGCATGAATCACACACTACTTTCCCCCTATAGAAAGCAGCCCTTGAAAAATATCTGTTCTTTTAACTGCATCTAGCCTTCTGGCTTCTATCTAAGATATGAGCTAATTTGTTAAGATGGCCAGTGTTTAATGGCCACTGTTTAATTGCCAGCATTGGCTTGTTTTGGATATAGTAAACAGGCTGAAGCCTGTTCAGTGCCTGAAAGTCAGGAAGAGGTTGTTGCTGGGTCCCCAAAGCATTGTGGATGCTTTACTCACCATTGCTGAGATATTTTCCACCTTTTAAACTGGAATAAAACGTCTGATAACTTGAAGCAGACCCCTGGTCTATAATGTTAACTCTTAAATAGGTAACGGTGGGGCAGGAGAACAAGAGATTTCACTACTTTCTTTATACTTGCCCCAAGTTTAGCTGCAGGTGGCTATGTTGTTTGGTGGAGTTGTGTTTGATAAGCTTTAGCAAACTGCTTGAGGGTCTCCTGGTTGCGAAATAAGCACAGTCAAGATGAACCGAGACTTGGTTGAAGAGGAGAGATGGTGCTAACTAGAGCCTGTTTGGGAATGGAAGCTAATGAGCAGAAGGTTATTTGGGAGCATAGGAAGTATTACTGATTTGGTAATGTCTCCTTTCCCTTCCTCTTTCGCTGAGACTCCTGAACCTGGGGATGCTCTCCCTGGGGAGGTTGGGGCATGCTGCTTCCCATGGATATCAGTGGAGCCAGGGCACAGGGTACTTTGCAGGGTTGGAGCCCAAGTCTGTAGGAGGATATGACATGTTGCAGAAGTTACACACAATTAGCTTAAGGAAAAAATCTATCATCTCTGTGAAGATAATGTACTTAGCTGGTTAATAGAGGGCCTTCTGGTCTGTGGATGCCGAGTCATTTACTAATTGCCTCACTTGCATCATTGCATTAAATCTGAGATCTGATCTCTACTCCTTTGCTATGCCATAGAGCAAAAGGAAATCATGCGCTGCCTCTGATCTGCTGGTGCACATTGACATTTGGAGCCTGGGCTCTGTCTGGAGAAGCAGCACAGTGTGTCCAGGAGCACTGCATCCTCCATCTCTGCTCCTGCCCATGGAAAAACCCACAGTGTGTCCACAGGCTGAGCGTGCTCTGGGATATAAACCAGGTCTTGCTGGGTCAGGTTTTGCTGGGATCGCACCTCCTCCTCTCTGTATTGCCATCCTCAAACCCAGAAAGTTAAATTAGTGATGAAAGAGATTTTGGGGGCTCTGGGGTGTGTTTGCAGCGCAATGGACAGTGAAGCAAAAGCTGCATGAAATTAAATGTTCCTATCCTTTGAAGTCAGGCTAGGGTAGCGTGAGACTGTTTTGACGCATGGCTGCTGGCAAAAATAAAGCAGGCTGTCAGTGAAGAGAACCTTTCTTTAAACCTATTTATTGCAGCTAAAATATTCAACCCACTGGTTGGTGTATTGGTGCTGGCAACTACTGCAGAATTAGTAATGCCTCAGAGCTGCCAGAAGACAAAGCAAAGGGCCTGGAGTGAGCCCGATCCTGCACTGGTTGTTACACTTGGAGTGATGTGGCATTGTTCTGCAAAGGGCTATAGAAACTGTATGAGCTCAGCAGTGGGGCTAATGAAGCCCCACATTACGGCATCACAGCTTGTGACTGAGTTGTGAAGTGTCTGCTCAGACTTTTTCCTTATGGATCCTTTACAATAACATGAACCTCGTTCCCTTTGCTGTGTTAGTGAGACAGCTCCTTCCTTCAAAAGCTTAAATGCTAGCCTGGTTTGTGTGGGAAGGGACCTTAAAGCTCATCCAGTCCCAACCCACTGCCATGGGCAGGGACACCTTCCTCTAGAACAGGTTGCTTCAAACCCCATCCAACCTGGCCTTGAACACTGCCAGGGATGAGACAGCAACAGCTTCTCTGGACAACCTACCCAAGAAGGGACATGACAGGTATGTGACAACATGCAGGGTGCAACTGATCCAAATAGATGGGGATTCTGACCACTTCTCTATAAGAGGAAGTGACACACTGTTATAGAATGCCTCCTCTTTATCATTAGCAGAGCCTGGGTAGCAGACCGGGGGTCTGGCATGCACTGGGAGAAAGCTCTATGTTCCTTGTGATGCAGTCAGTGAGGGATAGGCTCTACGTGACATCAGGAAGTCTCCAAAATGCATTCCTGGCTCTCGTGCCAGTGAGATGGGTCTGCATCTCTCCAGAACAGTGTTGCTGCTTGTCCGGGAGGTTGAAGAATTTGATGGCTGCAGCTTCGGACCCTGATTGCAGTGCTAAATAAGCTGAACAACACTTTGAAGAATGTCCTTAGTAAGAAGCAGTAAGTAACGTGTGTTTTTAGGACACCTGAGGGACACAAGCAGGTAAGGTACTGAAGATACCTATGTGGCATCAAGTTTAGAGGAACTAGCTTTATCCACATGTCCTCTTCAAGGACTGTCTGAGCTGGGAATGAGCTCGCTGTGCTGCTGAAGGCTTTGTTTGTGAAGCCCTGGACGATTCACTGCCTTGATTAAAGGTTCAGTCTGCACAGCTGCATTTTCAGCATTTTAAAGAAGTAAATCACAAGCGCCCTTAGCTCACCGTTACCTCCTCTGGGATGGCTCTCTCTGAGAGGAGTAGCTCAGGACCTGAGAATATAACCCTCCTGGGACCTGATCTGTGGGGCTCTGCATCAGTAGGGGTTTGTGCTAGACGGCCTCCAGAGGCTCATTTCAACCTCAGTTATTCTGATGTCTAGTAAACCTACTTTCAGGCTATTTCCTGGCAGAAGTGGCTGGTTTTTAAAGCAGGATGGGCTGTATTTCATTTGCTTCAATTAATTTGTTCATCATTTAGACTGGAATTCCATATTTTGCTGTTCTGTTTCTCAATGTGGTTTCCACTGTGTGCTCTGATAATAATATGATTCGCTTTGTGTCTCCTTGAGAACTTCCTGGGATGTCTGTCTTCCCTTACACTGACCACTGCCTGCATCATCTGATGCTTTTTGTAGCAATAGTGACCTTTGATAGCCTCTTCCTAGCAGGAGTTTATCCTTATGCCCCACATGAGCAGGCCAAAACCTCCCCGTTTTCCATCATCCCAAACCAATGGTTGTGTAGGCTGGGGCAAAGGCATCCAGGGATGCAAATGGAGCTGCTGCCTCCAAGGGCTGATTTCCTGGTGAGTGTTTCTCCCTCAGCTCTGGCTGCTTCTGTGATGCTAAACTTAGTGTCTCACTGGTGCACATATAGAACTTCCCTTCTCACCTTTTCTAGCTCACAGTCTGTGTCTTCTACAGCGATTTCACTGTAAACATTCACAAGGAGGGTGCGTGAATACAGGGATGTGACAGCCAAGTGGTTAATTATAAATGAAAGAAAAACCCTTTAAGCTGTGCCAGTCCATTCAAGTGATCCAGATTTGTCTGATAGCCGGTGTGATCATGCTTCAGTTAACTCTGTCACAGTGGATTTCCTGTCCTTTGCAATCTCCCCAATGTTCAACTCTTGTTCATTGTTTTTGACACCGAATTTTGTTGTAAACCTTCGGAATGGTCAGAAAAGATGAACTAAAAAAGCCCTGTTTTTTTGTAGCTTTTCTGCTAGGTCTCTGTGACAAAGCCATGTGTGGTATTGATGGAAAATTCATTCGGAATATGAAGAGTTTCAGCTGGTCATCCAGACGTATAATTGTAATGAGCAGTGATATGCTATCATTAGACACCAGTGCTACAAAATTGTCTGAAAACCAACAGATGTGAAGGGAATGGGGGCTGTTTTTTGACTAGGGTTATAGATAGGAGAAGAACAAGATTCTAAATCGGATTTTGATTCATAGACACGCTGGAGAATCCACAGACCAGGGAGCATCTCTTCCGTAGAGGATCATCATCAGCAGGAGGTGTCTCTATCCCTATAGCTGGGGAGCAGACTACGCTCTGGAGTGCAGCCAGGACACTTATAGGGCACTTTGAGTGCAGGGCTGAATGAAATCATGCTGTTTTTTTGCCTGCTCAAGACCATCCCTAGCTTGCCCTCTCGACAGCTGTCTTCATGCTGTGGTCTCTGGCATCTCCTCGTGTGCTGCCTGCTGCAGCAGGAGAGAAGGATGCTGCTGTTTGCATTACAGCTCCTTAAATCAGTCCAGCAGCGAGCAGTTTTATGCCTGTGATTTAACTCTAGAGGAAACTGCTGCTGAGGGCATGACAAAGGATGGAGCAGTGTGGAGGGCTTATACTGAGGAGTTGCTGAGGATTTACATCCGCTTTATTTTAGCCTATTCTTCAGAGCCTAATGGTGGATGCTGGCACATAAGTGCACAGTGCTGAGACCTTGGTCGCCAGGGATGCAGTATGGATGGATGCTACCCTGATCTGAGTGGAGA
The DNA here is from genome assembly GCA_032466535.1 of Forpus xanthops. Taxonomy (NCBI): domain Eukaryota; kingdom Metazoa; phylum Chordata; class Aves; order Psittaciformes; family Psittacidae; genus Forpus; species Forpus xanthops. The sequence goes on along the minus strand of JASSUY010031712.1, from coordinate 88,497 downwards.
GGGGACATGACATCAAATGCAGTGTGGGAAAGAGCCAAGCAGGAGCTAACTAGAGTGTAGGATACAGCCTTTTTACCTCCTTGAGGGACATCTTTGTCTCACAGGGAAGTAGATGGGCTCATAATGTGGACTGCAGTTGTGTGGCACCTCCTTGTATCAGGTCTGCAAACCCTTGTCCTCAGTAACTATCATCACCTTTAACAGCTTATTGGAAAGAATATAAAGACTACTTTTTTAATATATTTTAATTTGCTGATCTTTTATTATCCTGGAGCTAGAAATGTCTGGAGATATAATTGGAGAAAATAGTGATTGCAGGGCTTGCCCCTGCTAGTAGCTTCTTCCCGTAGGTACGGTATGTTATCCCAGTGTGTTTAAGACATCATTTTAATTGGTGTGATGGAGACCTTCCCCAGATGAATGATTTGTTTTCATTTTATTACTTCTTTTCTACTCAATTTGCTACCTGTCATAAAAGAGGAGACAGGAAGGCCTGTGTCTGTATTGTAGATGCAGAGGACCAGTGCCTTTGTAAATCATTCTGATGGTGGTGAACGTTTTTACTTCTGTGATCCGAGCTCTGGAGGACATTGCTGCTCAATTTCCAATGAAACAGAGCAGAGCACAGTGAAAGAGCAGGAAGGGCCATCCTGGATAATGAGGATGGGAATTGCGGCATGTCAGCAGCTGTAACTTGTGGGAATGTAGGAGAGAGCAAATAGAACTTGTAAAACATTCCTCCACTTTTTCACATAGAATAAGCTCATGTGGCCTAGGCAATGGTAAATAATACAAATAGTGAAGCCAGAAATGCTGCATCATTTTTAGCTCTTTTTTTTAACCCTTTTCTTTCCCCATCTTGCTAAGAAGAAAGCACAGGCAAAGTGTTGCCCTTCCTGCCAGTGTCACAGAAAGCACTTCAGATGGGCTGCAGTTCATTGGCCCTGCTTTCTGTGGTATAGAGCTTGAACAGTTTGTGAGAGCTGTTACTATATACAATGAGCATTTTATTGCTGGGAGGATAAGGTCTTTGAAGGAATGCAGAAAGCAATGGATGCTGTAGACCTGTTGCCTATATTATGTTTTCCTGCTATACACAGACTGCCTTCTTCTGCCTGTCATTCAAAGACGCATCTAGCACACTCAAGGGCTATGTTTTTGCTCCTGTTAGGTGTATGGACAGTGAAAGGAAGGAGAATGAATAGGATCCCCCTTGGACTGGTGCCAGCACAGCAGTGCTGGTTGTATTCCAGTTGGAAAGGCTCCTGGATGAGCAGCATCAGTCTGAAAAGTTTCCTTTTTTGCTCTTGGTTTTTCCTTCCTCTTTTTTTGCTGTTCTTCCTTTCTTCCTACAAAGCTGTCACAACTCGTGGTGTTCTGATTCTCTACAAGTTTGCTGGGCAAGTTTACTGTGCAAATGAGAGCATAAGATCGATCCTCACCATTTGTTTGCAAGCATCTACATATGTGTATTGGCTTATACTGCAGCATGCTGTTTTGAATGAGAGCTCACAACTGCTATCAGTTGTGACCTGTGCTGTGGCTTATCTCATTCAGTGTGATAGGACTGTGATCATTCCCTGTTCAACCAAAGACATGGATATCAGTAGTAGGAATCATTGATTCCCAGGCTCTCTGGTGCTTGGAATCCCAGAGAGGGAGAAATGCAAGTGTTGGGGTTTTGTAAGGTGTCACTTATGTTGCTAGGTAAAGGCAGTGTAACTCCTGGTTCCAAGCAGCAGGGAGGCTTTAGACTTGTCCATCCCTGGTTGAAGAGGGTGTGTTTGTATGTGCATGTATGCAGTGTGAAGTGCTGTCATTGTGTACACACAGAAGGTGTTGTTTTCTCCTGTAGAACTTACAACATTTCAATGGCTCTTCAAGAACTCAAAGAAGTTGCATATTTTCCTCAAAACTCATCTTCTGAGCCTTGCTGCCCTCAGGGGAGCAGCATCATGAGCAGCATTCCAGCGGCTCTCATTGTATTGTGCAGCCGTTGCCTAATTCCTGCTCAAGTTGTAATTGTGCAGCTTCTTTTTTCCTGAGAGCACTCTTGGCACTGTTTACTGAAGGTGAACTTGCAAATATGCAGTGTCTTGGAATAAAAATTTGCCATTTACTGTATAGCAAACGCCTTGCTCAAGAGCATCTTCAAGCTTAGAGTGTGGATGACATTGCATGGCTAAAGGCCTCAGCTAGCTGACCTTTAGCATCCCTCTAAAAATAGATCCCTTTCAACTCTGGCTGTCGTTCAGCAGCAGGTGGGGTTGTGCAATGGGTCTTCATTACCTCTGGCACTTCCTCAGTGGAGCATGTGAAAACAAGGCAGGCTTTCAGTGTGTATTGTACAGTAATATCCTGTGTTTCTCAGAGGAAAGACTTCCCATTGCCTTATGCTTTTAAATGTCTTTAAATAAAAGAAGTATTAAACACAAAGATCAGTGCCTGCACAACTGGAAGACACACACCGTCTTCTGATGCCAGTTAGTCTAAGTTTGAAGGTATTGATCTGCTTCAGCCTAATATTAGCAAGAGCAGCTCAGAGGGAATGTTTTGTAATCATCAGGGCTTATAGAACCTAATGACAAGACTGAGAGCCCTCGTTTTGAATAAAGGCACGGATTAATTCATTGACTGAAGCACAACTTCTATTTGATGGAACCTGGACCAGAATTTCTTTTCTGTTCTTTAAGCTGTGCCTAACAGCTTTTGGAAGACACTAACAGATGTGTGAGTTTTGTTTCTCTATCTAATGATTAAAGTTTATTTAGTTCTTCTTGTGCCCATCTTCGGAGGGAGGGAGAAAAATCAAACAAAACAGCAGGAGTGCTGTACTTGAAAACTGAAATAAACCTTCTGGTTTTAATTGTTGTGTAAACAGTGTATCAACAGTGATGAGATAGTTTGCAAGTGGGAACTGTGACTGAGGTTTTAATGCAAGTGGAAAATTCACTCCAAACCAGTGTCATCCTTTTTAATTCTGAGTAAAAATGGCATTCTCTTGTGCCTTCCTCTTGTCAGATTTAATGGCTCGAATAGCTTTAGGACAACTGGGTTGTTCTAGTTGACATTTAAAGCTCTATTCTGACTTAAACTGTTCTATGGTTATATTACTATCCCCATGTATATTTTTAACTTTATATATATCTTACGATAGCATCATAGTGTTGGAAAGGACCTTAAGGTCATCCAGGTCCAACCCCCTGCCATGGGCAGGAATGCTGGACTCAAGACCATGTCCCCCAAGGCTCTGTCCGACCTGGCCTTGAACACTGCCAGGGATGGAGCATATATCTAACCTGAACTTCCCCTGTTTCAGTTTGAACCCATCACCCCTTGTCTATTGCTACAGTCCCTGATGGAGAGTCACTTTCCAGCGTCCGCAGTTGCTGTTGCTGAGTACATAGCATACTCAGTATTATTCAAGCTAATTCACGTAGTGTAAAAAGTACAGATAAAAGCTATTTTTAGGCAGATGCACAGAAGTCTCACTGCAGGATTGTCTGTGTTTATGAGACTTGTTGGGGAACTTTGGAAAGGATGGATAAACTGGGATTTGGAGTCCCAGGCTGCTGTTCACTGTCTGTCTCAGCAGCTGGAGTTGCTGTAATTGCTATTTCCATATGGTATGTATCCAGACTCAATTAGAACTGTTTTGTGGCATAGTGAAAATAGGAATATTTTGTCTCTTAATGGTGCATACAGGAGTGGGCAGGTCTGGAGTGGGCTATTTAGGAATGAAGCATTCTACTAGTTTTGATGCAAGGAGATTCCTTCTATATATATATATATCTCAGGTAGAGCAAAATATAGTTGGTTTGTGAAATAAGTCCTGTGAGACTGTATCAAGCTACCTGGTCTTGTCTTCTCCATCACTGAGTCCATGCTGAGCGTTGTGAACTCAAGGTATCATGACTGGTGATGATCAGTTTGAGGATTTGGGTTTTTATCTCCAGTACATCCCATGTAGCTTAATTTATTATTTTATCTCTTTATGTTCTAATGCTGAGTTCCTTTTCAAGCTGTACTGAAAACACACAGGGTACCCATGCAAGTAATTTTTATCCCCAGTTCAGAACTTACAGTACAGGTACACCCTGTGCTTTCATCAGCAACATAGGTCAGAGAGAAGTTTGCTGTTGTATCTTTCACTCGTTAATTATGATAGAACTTACTTCATGTCATTTTCTCTATACTTTTATTGCTGTGATTGACCTGATTCTATTGCTTTTTTGTGCACAGACTTACTGATTAGATAAGACCACTCTCTGCCTGACTGGAGGAGCAATCTAATTGTAAGAGCAAATTCATGAGAAACTAATTATAACCCTTCTGCTAGTGATGCTTCTATGATGCTTCCCATGTTCTCTTTGTATTACATGTGTTTCTGAGCATGATACCCTGAAATAGCCTTCCAGCAGGAGTGATGGAATCAAACACTGTTCTTGGATGTGGTACACTGATGCATGAAAAAGAGACAAGCATATAGTAAGTGATAAATCACAGCAAAAAAGACATCTTTGTGCAAAATCCTCAAGTGTTTTGATGCAAAATTAATCCTTCTCATGGTGTTGTTTTTTAAGTTATTCTCTCAGTCACTTTTTAGAAGTATTTCAAGTTTGATGCTGTTTGGAACGTGGCTATTTTCTGTATAGCAGTCAATTTCCTGCATGTCATAAATATGCCTGAAGTAATCAGGTTGGGAATCCAGATCCCAGTCAGCTGGTGTCCTTCCTGACTGACCAGCATCTAATGCAGTCTGCTTCTTATACTGTGCAAGGCAGTGAGGCAAGGGAATAAGCAGATGCCGTTAGAATGCCTGTGTAATAACAAATGCATGCAATTATATCCTGCTGTGTTCACATTAAATTTGTTTTTCCAGAATCAGGTCATTTCTGCAGGAAAGTTTTGACATTGCCAAAACTTGTTCTGCATCTTTGAGCTTTCTTTTTATTCTCCTTGGAAATACCACTTTAGAATGAGCTCGGTAAAGAGCTGAAACCGTATTAGACATGCAAATAGGGAAGATGCAGTTATAAAGAACTTAACTATACAACAAATCTATTTTGCAGCATGTTGGTTATTCTGAAGTGCTTTCTGTTTAGGATCCTTTTTTGTTTGATGAAATTGGTTGATGGTTTGACATCTTAAGAATAAACATTCGCCCATCATGAAGTGTTTCTCTCAAGCTGAAACAGAGCCAAGAGCTGCACCATGCGGCAGTGAAGTATGTCTCCTACTCAAGCATCTCCTCCCCATCCCTCCGGACTTTCAAGTTTTAATTGCATCACTTTTTGTCAAGTTGCAGTTCTCTCCTTTGTTATGTCCTCCAGGTAATGTAACAGAGAACAATCTGTGCACCACATAAAAGAGCTTGATGCGTTTGTTATCCCTCCTTCCCTGTACGGTAGCTGCAGTCAGGTTGGATGATTTCACAGGGCTAAGATGGTAGGCTTTTATGTTGTAGGTGCTTCAGGTTTATGATGAAAAAGTATGCTTGTTGAATGATTTCTTCCCACTGTAAAGAGAGAGCATTAAAAGAGCATTTCGAGCTTTGCCTAAGTAGCAAATGACAGTTACCTGCATGTATGTGTGCTTGTGCCTCATCTTGGCCAGGCTTTGCTAGTCAAGAAGCAGTAGAAGGATCCAGAAAGAGCTTTTCCTGATGGTTTCCTTAGTTGCTGTCAGTTTACTGACACTCCCCTCTATGACTGAATGGTTACTCTCTTACTTCCAAGTCTTAAAATAACCTCTGCTGTTGATAGAAGGTTTAATAAATAGGAAAACATGAATATGTAGTATTTATTAGCATGGGATGTGGATAGCTTCTGGCTAGTAAAACTGCTTTGTCAGGGAGAATACAAAAGAGGTTTCTTACATGTGCCCAGAGAGAACAGAGGCTGTGCTGCCCACGTTGGGTTCAACTCTGGGTGCTGCTGTGGGTTTTGGGTGAGGTTGACAGTCGAAGGATGTTACCACCTGCATCCATGCTGGTAAGGGGGATGCTATTACCCCCATGCTGCTGAGGAGGATAGCAGTGATGCTGGTGCCGATGCTCAGTTTTGTTCTATGGACATTTGGTGTCTTGGGTGTTAGGTTGAAATTTAGGAAGCTGATTTCCTCTGGAAATTGGCTGATAGTAAGGAGAGCTGGAGTAGGACGGAACCCACCTCTGAGGTTCACCTACATCAGTCTGTTGCTGTTTTATGCTTATTCCTACTCTTAAGTTTATGCCCTGTCCTTCATGAAGAAATCCAAGGTAGCTTCAAAGTTAGTTCCATATCCCAAGTGATTTCTAGCAGTGTTATTTGAAAAAGCCTTTACTTAAACAAACACCTTTATGTTTGGATTTAGCACTCCCAGTTATTCCATTGTTTAATTGGCAGCATGCTACTAGCCCAGAGGGAAAACTGACTTGACTCTTTCAGCACTGTGGTTTTAGGTGGTGTGATTCAGAGTTCCTTGGGTGCCTGGAAGCTCAAGGGGAAGACTTGCAGGTATGGGAGCTGATCTGCAGAGTGAGGCATGCCAATAAGAGCCAACAGAGGGGTATGCAGTGGACAGGAGAGCATGCTGCTGCAAGAAAGCCCTCCAAACCTAATTTACCTGCAGAAGTGCGGGTACTCAATTAGAGAACTAGTATAGAGAGCACCAATGAGCCCAGCATCGCGCTGCTGTATGCACTGAGGGTGCTCTGATGGACTTCTATGCTGGCTCAAAGTGGGATCCGTGTTACAGGCCAATAGTGAAAGGGAAGCTAAGGAAAAACAATCTGTGTGAGCGTAGGTATGCCTGAAATCTGGCAAGCGTTTTCTCTTAAGCACGTCACTGGTTCTTTGTTCCTTTATCGTGCTGATCATTTCCAACCCGTCACTTGCGTCATTCCTTTCTTTTTTTCTAATATGTATACACTTGATTTTATGTTCATCAGTGTTTTGAAGAGAGATTTTCCTGTGTAAGATGGAGGATATTCAGGATGGCTCTGGCTCTGTACTCTGCATCAGACTCTAATTACTAAAAGGCAGAATGGCATGTGCAAACTGCGTAAGGGCAGCTGAAATGTCAATAAATCTTGATTACACCCTGTTCTCCTCTTAAGCTTAAGTCAGTTATTTTTTAAATAAGGTGTCAGTGTACACAGCTATTTAGGAATGTGTTTGTGGAATGGAAGAGGGTGGGAACCATGGGATAGGTCCCAAGTTTGTGCTGCTGAAGCACGAATGTAGCTCCTGACGGCAGCCCTGGTGAACTCTTGTGTGAGAAACTTCAGTTAAGAAAGTCAGATAAAAACATAGATGCTATTCTGTTTTTAATGTATTTTTGTACAGGGCTTTAAAAATTGCATCAGTTTATTCAGGATTTGAATTAAGGGTAAAGTGCTTTGCTTTATTTTCTCATTTTAACATCTTTCAATGAATCGTAGAAGCACTGGTTTGGGTTGGAAGGGACCTTAAAGCTCATCCAGCTCCAGCCCCCTGCCGTGGACAGGGACACCTCCCACTAGACCAGGTTGCTCCAAACCACATCCAACCTGGCCTTGAACACTGCCAGGGATGGAGCAACCATCCCTGCCCCACTGCCCTCATAGTGCATTCTATAGATGAGCAAAACAAAGGAATGATTGCCATGGTTGTAGCGCAGGAAGAGGGCACAGAAGCTGCGTATCGATAGACATGAAGCAGACAATGTTTTTCACTAAATTGACATGGAGGATTTACAGAACATCTCGGGGTCAGAGTATTGTCAATAATGAAATGTGTGTCTGCGCACAGAAATGATTACCTGCATGGGAGAGCACAGTGAGGGAAGGAAATATTCCCTTTGCAGAACTGCAGAGCTGCCAGTGTCTTAGTCTCAGAAGTTTTCTCCTGGCCTCTGATAAAGAGCTTGAAAGCATTCATGCCTGCAGAGAGAAAAGCTGAAGAGCCAGGCAACTTTCCCCCTCCCCTTTTCCTTCTTTTTTCAATAGTCCTATTTAAAGGTTTTCCATAACTGAGAACGGGTAACAGCCCAGGTCAGACAAACTTAAATTAAGCTACGCTTTGATTTTGCTGAAGAAATGCTTTCACAATGTCTCAGTGGCACAGTAGGTAGTCTTGAACTCTTCAGAGCTTGAACTGTGGCAAGGCAGGGGAAGAGGAGGAGGTGTTTGAGGTGGAAAAGCTTTCTATCTTTTCAGGAGGGTTGTTTTGAGAGCAGTTGTCATTGGTCTCTTTTTTATAGTTCAGGGATGCATTGGCTTGGCTGAGGTAGTAGAAAGAAGGGAGCAGAACCAATGCCAGATGTTCTTCAGTGTGATGGTGGCCTCCTGATAGCTTTTTCTGAGCACAGAATCATGGAATCATAGCATCAAGGAATGGTTTGGGTTGGAAGGGAACTTAAAGCTCATTCAGTTCCAACCCCGTGCCATGGGCAGGGGCACCTTCCTCTAGAGCAGGTTGCCCCAAGCCTGTTCAACCTCACCTTGAGCACTTCCAGCATGGGGTGTTCCTGCTCCTGTTCCAGGGTAGCTTCCCTGCACTGTTTTGGCTCCTATAGGTGCTGGGCTGACTTTGTCTCTGGCAGAAGCTTCTTTGGTGGGTTGTGTGTGTAATGTGCAACTTCATAGGAAGATGTCAAGGCTGTGGCTTTTGGTTAGATTAAGGAAGTCCTGATTATTTCAGTTGTCTCACAAATGCTCCTTTTCTTTTTGATTAGATGCTAATTGAACACGCAGTAAAGCTATAAAGTTTCTGGGAACAGTGGGAGATATTTAGTGGAGCAATGCTTTTAAGTTGAGATGGGATGCACCCAAAGGCTATGGTGCACAGGGAGCCTCAAGATGAAAGTGGCTGTCCAGTGTTTGCATTTCCAGTGGGAGCAGAACATGAAATAACAACTGCAGTGTCTACAGTATTGCTTTGTTCCCCAAAACCTGGCCCAGAAGAGGTGTGTTTGCTCTAGGAGACCACTCTGGGGATGTATCATCCACAGATAATGCTTTTGAATGCGTTATAAGTATGCACCTTAGTCTGTCACTTTTGTTAATACGGTACAACTGAAAGTGTAGCAGTGTGATGTTTGTGTTGATGTATTACCTTGAAGTATGATTTCCAGCTCCCGTGTCTCCATCTGGCTCCCTGTGTGTGATGAAGAGCAAAGGAGTGAGAGCACAGTGTTGCTGCTTGCCTCTTCCCATGAGGAAAAGTGGGAATCTTTGCCCTAATTGCCTGTAACAGCCTGGAAGTTGATACTGAGGTGTGTGTCTGTGGATGCCTGGTGCATTTCCATCAGCCTCCTTTCATCAGAGACATTTGGAAGTAGGTGAAGGGAAGAAATTGCAAACCGCAATGCATTGACATAAAAATACATCATCCAATGAACAGCTCCATTTCCTAAATTGACTATTAAATGGTAAGACACAACTACATGAGTGGAGCTCAACCGTGCAGTCCTTGTTGATGGGAGAATTGAGCAAACCGATCCCTGGCTGTAGATCTCGTGGCAAATATGTTTGCAAAGGATGCACAGAGGCATGAAAAGCTATTCTGGGTTGGCTGAGGCAGAAGAAGAGGCAAAAAGCTTGCATAGCTTTAGTGGGAGGGGTTTGTATAGCATTGCAGGCTGGTGATGGAGCTTCCTGCGCTCCTGTGGGAGGGAATCATGACAAATATTTTCTATCAGGATAGTGGAAGTAATAACATATGTCGTGTGTGTACTTTTTGCCTGAGATGTGCATGACTGTAAAGAAACAGATGGCTCCTTTAATTCTATTCATGGGCATGTGGCTCCTCCATTTATGAGGTTTTTACTCTTAGAAAGATGTTATTTTATAAGTTCTTTGGGAGAGGGAAGGAAATTAAATTGCCTTATACCAACTCATTAAAAATTACCAGGAACAATAAAGAAGATGAGGAAGTCTGTGTCCAGTGAACTGAAATCCATTGCCTAGAGCAGAGAGAATAACCTCCCACCCCCACCAAAATGTGAACGCTAATTCCCAGAAGGATGTTTGTATCCCTGTATTCATAGAACCTTGGCAGTTCTCCATCACACCCTGCTGGGGTTCCTCTCCCATCTGAACACACTGAGCTCACACACACTGCTGCAGGATGTGACGGCATGAGCATTGGGCCTGCCTGGCTTCAGCGTGTCCACGTCTTTGGTGGATCACTCTAAAATTATCCCATTGATGCTTGAATGCATTCCTGAAGGTTTGTTTTTGGTAAGGCGAGGTGGATGTGTGATTTGGCCTGCAGCTTGTCTTGGATAAGGGTTTTTCCCCATGGAGTGAGTCTGCCCAGAAATGATTAAATGGAGAAGAGGTAGAAGTCCAGAGGCCAAGGTAGGAGATACGGTGCCTTTTCTTCTCTTTCTGCTGTGGGGAGTTAAAACCCCCAAGACCAGGATGATTCAACTGTTTTCCCAGGTTGTTTGCTTTGTTCTTTGTGGTCCTGTTTTCCTTTGGCTTGTGCCTGCAGGGCTTTGCCTACATCTCTTCTTGACACCCCAGTTATTTCCTTACTGCCTAAGTACCACAATGTGCCAGCCCAATCCTTGCTTGGGCATCATCACCTCAGGCACTTTGTTTGCACCCCATAATGGTGTTTTGTAACATTAAGGCATTCCTTCTGCAAGTGCTTTAGCAGGATTAGTTCTCCGAAGCAGTGATTTGCTACAGAGACCATTAAAACCCTGATAATGACAGGCCTTTATTTCACTTTTTAAACATACTGTAAATAGGTTTATTCTTTTGCTTTTAATACCTCTCTGTTGAAGAGAAGGCTTGGTTCAAACAAAATGTCTTTCCCTACTGTTCTAATGAATGTAACACTGTAATCAACCTCTTAGGACTCTAATGGCCCTCCATCCGTAACGTGTGATTCAGAGCAATACTCATTTCCTCAGTCTCACTGAAAAGTAAGGCGGGTTGCAGTATGTTCCTACAGTGAGAAGCATAATCGTTGCCCTGTTGTTCTAAGTGCCCTTCGGACAAAGTGAAGATATATCCACATTACAACAGCAATACTTGAATAGAACCAAGCTTTTAATGCACAGGCTTGGTGGCCCGCTGATGGTTTTGAAGGCACGGCTGTATTGCCCATCATCTGCTGGTGTTTTGAACACTCTGTTCCATTTTTCTAAGGGTCTCCTTCCCCCTCAGGGATGGTGTAGGCAGGGAAAATTCCTCTTCGCATTGGGAATTGAATGGTTTTCTGTACAGTAGTTTGGTGACTGATTGGCTTGTCTCTAAACTGTGTTGATAAAACCATACTGCTAGCAGTTGTGCACCATCATGAGTTTTAGCCTTATAATGATGCTGATACTTCATAATGCTTTGTAATAACTTTTCCCTCGTTTGAGTTTTGAAGGTAGAGTTCATTGTTCAGTGGCATGGGGGAGAGGGAAGGAACACGCAATGGGGAGCTGCTCTTACAGGTTTCTTCTATCATGGTGTGTGCTTTTGTTTCTTTACCATGTATTAATTTGGTTAGTGTTTTATCACTTGCCTGGTGTAATGGTAGGTGTCCCTGCCAGTGGCAAGGGGTTGGAACTGGAGGAGCTTTGAGCTAATTGAACACGTAGTGTTCCAACCCAAACCGCTCTGTGATTCTGTGATTCCATTTCCCTGAAGATGAAATAGGACAGATGCGTAAGACAAAAAATAGCACTAATGGAAAATGCAAATTCTCTCCATCAGCCCGATTCCTGCTCTTGGAAAGCTAAGGGCACAGCAAATGGGTCGTATCCATCACCTCGGTGCATGGTCAGATGCGTATTTATTTCAGGCTCCTTGGATGTTGCTAGAAGGAATTCACTGGTTAAATTCAAAGTCTGGAACACTAAAATACCCCTAGGTTTTATTCTGCTTGCTCCTTTCCAGATTACTTCAGGGGCTGGAAGGGTTCTTCATTTGTTTCACTGAAATAAGGCCAAAAGCTTGCTAAGATAATGTGCAATAGCATACCTTCACTGCCTTTCTCCTGATCTGTTTCTTTCCATGTTTTAATGCCATGCAACTCCATGTATACAGAAAGAAAGAAGTTTAAAGTAAAAAATAATCACCTTGATAACAGAGCAATTGTTAAAAGGAAGGTGGATTTTTTTATGTGAGAACCTCCAAATTCAATCCTATTCTACCTGGAAAAGGTGTTAGTAACTCAATAGGTGACCCATTTTCTTTTGAACTGGCGCTTGCCCTGGAGACTGCACTGGTGCTGTAGTAGCCCAAGTTCAGGAGAAGACATGAAGACCTTCATTCTATGTGGTCATTAGTTTGATCTAAGTCAGCTTAAGAAATAGCTGGCATGTCCAGCAGTTTGTAGTCACTTAGATTGGGAAGAACATTGTATATGTGATAAAATACTTCGTCTTTCCAATCATTTTGTTATGTTGTGAAATTGTGGGAATGAAGAAGCCGGAACCCACCCATGGAGGTTGTACCTGCCTATGGCATGGGGCTGGATCTTTATGGCCCCTTCCAACCCAAACCATTCTATGTTTCTGTGATTCTATATGCTGCATTGTTGCAGAGCTTATAACTGATACTGTGAATTTGTGCCTGGTGCACTGCTACAGCAGACATTTGGTAATCTCCCTGATGATGCAGCTTAATTGCAAGGAGTAATTTTGAGGGTCTTATCTGGAGATGCTTGTGAAGCTTTGGGGCCTTTGCTCCTTTTACTCTGTAGTGGTGTCTGTGCTGCATCACTTTATTCTCTTGTAATATAGCGGTTAATAAGGAACATATTAAGTATTCACACTATGATAGAGCAGTAAGATTGAAATGTTTAGTAAGTTACTCAGGAGGCCTTCTAAATAAGAACTGAGAAAGAAGCTTTTTCAGAAATAAAGATACTGTGTGAAACTCTTAGGCCTGAGCAGTCCTGTTGAAACCCAGTCACTGCCTATGAATATATGGAAGGATCTATCTTGGGTAGTGAAGGAAAGCAGAGACGAGCTTGAGGTGCAGCCTTTCTGTAAAAGACAGAGATTGGCCAACCTACAATGAGGATATAGGATATGTTCTCACTTTTAGCTAAGTGGGTTTCCTTCAGTTCAAGTGTGAGGCATGTGTTTTGGGGGCAGAAGGGCTCTCAAATCCCTCTGTGAGTTTGCCAGGTGCCGCTTCTAGCATTGGTGGCTTAGTTACATGACATGCAGTGCCTTGAAGTTAAATAAATAAAACCTATTTAATGGTCTTTCAGGTAATGTGAGCTCCGAGTTAATTTATAGGGAGGTACACAAGCCTGCGGTGTTGTCAGCGCAGTTATAACACCATTCAATGCTGAGCGTTAACCTGAGTTTCAACAGACAGGTTTCTGTTTAGGAAACAGCAGATATGCACATAGATTCATTTTCATTTTGTCTTATCTTTTTCTGGTTTTAGGCAGTTGATTTTACTCCGTGCTGGAGGAATGCTAAGAGAATACGAGGTGCTTAGTGTTAAGCTATTTAGTTTCTCTGATGGAGGACTCAGAATTAGTCTTGCTCAAGGATTTTGAGCTTCACCTCCAGCTACTGAAATGGGTTGACGTAGAGCAAAGGTCAGGCTTAATTGTTCCAGACTCAATGACTGGAACACCTATAAAGGTCCCTGCTCAAAGGCTAAATGTTGCCTTGATTGACTTTGTACCTTCTCTTGGTGTTCTTTCTGTTTTATTAAGCACAGAAAGGTATTCTTTTCCCTCTCTCCAGGCAGCAGCCCTCTTCCCATGGCTGGGTTTCATAGTGGGCTGCACATCGAGGTCACAGGTTGGATCTTATTCTTTCAACTGTGGCACTCTCATAGTCTGGTTTTCCTGTATTTTCTTTATTACATGTTTAAACCATCATTTCCACCAAATATAGAAGGGACTTTATCAATTTTATCTGCAAACTTGCATCCTACATGACTGTAATTGCAGTATTCTGTATTGTAGAATTTCCCTTCTTATCTAGTGAAATAACCTTTTTTGGGGTGAAAAGAGCGATTCAAAATGTTATAATATCCTTGTGTTGGAATGGATTTTAGGTCCTGAACAATGCAAGGCTTTCCATTTTGCTGTTTCTCTGAAGTTTTTTGAGACAGAAGGGGCATTTGGCACAGCAGGTCATTTCTGATGGTGTCTGAAAACAAGGCTGCAGACGCAGGAATATAGATGGCTGCTGCTCTAATGAGTGCAGCTTACATCAAATTGCTTTAATGAGTGTGCAGTTGTGTTAGCCTTATTGCATTTCTGAATTAATGGCTCGGAAGGAAGTTTGTTAGCTTGCTTTACCAGAAACCAGATCAAACAACAGCCTGCCATATTGTACAATGACATGAAACAGCAGAATTTGGATTTAGATTTGCCTCAGACCACATGTGCTCCTTTCTATTAATAGAACAACCACGTAGCAACAGATAGGTGTTAAAATAACAATCCCAACAGTTACACATAGCACACACAACTGATCATCTCTCTCTCAGTTTCAATGGCAGTGAGCTAAAGCTCCTGAACAAACCAAGCTGAAGCTTCAATGAATCCTAGAATCCCAGAATCCAAGGTTGAAAGGGACCTCAAGGATCATCTGGTCCAACCTTTCTAGGCGAAGCATGACCTGGATTAGGTGTTCCAAGAGCCTTGTCCAGCCCAGTCTTAAAAGTGCCCAACACTGGAGAATCTAACACTTCCCTGGGGAGATTATTCCAATTGCTCTCATTGGAAAAACCTTTTCCTCTTGTGTCCAGTTGGAATTTCCCTGTGAATAACTTGTGCCTATTACCTGCTATCTTTTCCATGTGAATGCAGTTGGTGTGATACAGTACCAGGTTTGGATAGACACCTTCCATCACAGTAGCCTTGTTTTCAGTTGATCGAGTGTCAGCACAGGGTTCATCTTTTGAACAGTCCAGGCAAATCCCGTGACAATTCAATAGTAAAAGCTCTTTATTTTTATTTATATATACTTTTTAGGTTTACTTTGGTGTGGTTTTTTGTCTTTGTTTAGTTGCAGTGGGAAGAGTCAATATAAAGAACTGTACTTTCTCAATTGTTTCACTTCTGGTTTACCTAAGATAGTTTTCTCTTGATTATAAGTAATGGTGTTGAGTTTCACTGGCTGGTATTAAATATACTGTATGATCCTAGAAACAGAACATAATAGCTTACAATAGGGAAATAGAAAAGATTAAAAAATGGCAAAATGCTGTCGAGAATGCAGTGCAATGTGAGCACATTAGGGAGGTTGACTGGAGGGAGGCTGTGAGAACCCCCTTTGTGAAGCTAAATGGCAATCCTGAGAAGGACAGTGAGCAAAAGGTAGTTCTGTTAATAGTACTGACCCTGAGGCGTTAGACTTGTGTGATAACCTATGGTTAGTTCAAAGACCAAGCCATTATCTCACTATACATTGAGGTTTAAAGAATAGAATTGCTGCTGAAGTGATTGGAGTGTTTAAAAGCATCAACTAACAAAAATAAAGAAGAAACTTTTCAACCATTGACTCATGCTTGCATTCTCCTGAATCAGATGTGGATTTGGAGGGCAAAAGGGGCTCCTAATGTGAAATGACTTCATAACGGCTAGCAGAGATTCAAAACTGAGGAGGTGAAGAGAAAATCATCGCTTAACGGTTTGTTGGCTTGGGGGTTTTAATTAAAAAGTCAGTTTAATTTACCACCAAGCAAAGGCTCTTCAAATCAGTCTGTAAGTGTTAGCTGGGAAACCAAGGCAGTGGTGCAGCAGATGAGCTTGAAACAGTGCCCAGCTCCAAGGAATGCAGAAATCCAACCTGCAGTTGCAGAACCACTTCATACTGAGTCACAAATTCACTCACACAAATCCTTTAGGACCATGTCATACCCACATGAGTGAAAATACACTTTTACATAGTGGTAGCTGGCACATGTGAGAGCTGAGGTTATAATAGGGTTTTGTTTTGTAAAGCAGGATGTCAGGTTTGCTTTAGCAGGCATCACCCAGGAGGATGTATTGGAAAACTTTGGCAGATGAGAAAATACTTTGCAAGAGAATCAAAACTCAAAACACATGTGCAGTGATGGAGAAGGGAAATCTGCATTTCTCCCAGATACCTAAAGCAAGTAAAATGACAAAGGTGTCCCTGCCCAGAGCAGGGGGGTTGGAACTAGATGATCTTGAGATCCTTTCCAACCCTAACTATTCTATGATTCTATGAGATGCCATCAGTTTAGTAATCATAAGACGTGATGGGATCAGGAGGAGGAAGAAGAATGTGACCAAAAGATCCAAATCAACGCCTGCAATTTTGCCTGTGAAAATGAAACTTTAAAGTCCTTAGGTTCAAACTAGCAAAGATTAATTTGTGTATACCACAAAAATTCTCTGTCAGTTCTTGGTTATCGTTGCTGTTCTAGAATAGATTTGTTGGAAAATACAGCTGCAAAGTCTGTAATCTCACACGTAAATCAATATTTGCTAGGCATGATATAATGACTGAAAATCGCAGATAATGAATCACAATTCAATTGCTTGGAATTTAAACTTCTTTGTAAAAGGACATGATTTAAACTGTGCAACTTTGAGCCTGTAGTTTAATGGCCATATGGAAAGGAATGCTGTGGAAACTGGAGAATCAGATTCACATTTCTATCTCCTGACGTTCAGGGCAGCACCATTGACCCTGGGATTGTCACTAGCTTAAATTATATTTGAGTGATCTCTTCCATTTCTCCTGGAAGAGAAAGATTGGAAATGTGAGACATTTAATAGGTTTTGAAAGAGAGGCCATGAAGGTGATAGAGAACATTGCACAGCACCAAAGGAAAGGCACCAGGAAGATGTTCCAAGCTAATGCAGATACTGAGGTATGTGCTGATATATGCATATTAGTGTTTAAGTATAAACTTATATATATTTTTTTAATTGGAACTCTGTTTGGTATAAATGTGACATCTTGAGTATTCAGATTAAGTCAGGTTTGTAAATTCAATCGTCATTAATATTTGAAGAGAGGAAACATGCCGATCTCCCTATTCATCTCAAGGTCTTTAGTCTTGTGTTTGTTAGCTGATATGTTGTATTAAAGATTCAGCCTACATATAAGCTGTAACACAAGATTCTCATTAACTCCAGGAGTACCGTGAACATCTCAACTCAAAAGAGCCTTCCTAGGTTATTCCATTCTTTCCACCCTTGAATGTTAGTTTTCAAAGGTAGTTTTCCCCCATGGTCTATACGATATTGTTGCTGCATGTTAATCAGTCTTTTGTAGGGTCAGAGAGAACAGCTGATCACTGTAGCGTCTTGACATCCTGCCTCCCATAGGATTGGGAGGGAGAAGTAGCAGTGCTGGAGCGGCAGCAAATTATCTGGGTGAGAGAAATGGGTATTTCAGCAGATCAGGACATGAGGTCGGTTGCACTCTGCTTGCCAGGTCTGTCATATTACATGGAAAGACCTCTAGTGGTTTTGCAGGGAGCTGACAGACATTCAGTCGCTCAAAAACTGCTCCACCTCTTCTGCTCTCTCTTCTTCACCTCTTATTCTGCTCCACAGCACCCTAGGTTTGCAGCTAAGCAAATGTTTTCTTGGAAAGGCTTACTAGGAAAACTAATCCCAAAGAGGAGGAATCTTGGGCTGGAAACTTCTCTGTTGAAAAAGTTGACTTTGTACATTTTCATTCATCCCCTGTCAAGTGCATTCTCCCACTTATGTCCTTTCTGACAAGTCCTGTGTCAGATGCACAGGGCAAGAGTGAAAGGAGAAGAAACAAATGCAAGTTTTGATTTTACTTGGATGTGGGAGAACTGAGACTCAATTTAAGGAAGAAGCATGTGGGTACAAGACTTGTCCTGTGGCACTCACTGCCAGGCTGTGTTTCCAAGGGTGTAGTCCATGGAGTAGGGATGGAGATGGGGAGAAGGTGGTGGAGGAGGAAGCTCCACAGGTGACATTGGAGCAGCTGAGAGGATGGATGCTGAAGGTCAGCTTCTGGGCCACAGTAAGAACAGAGGTAGCTGGGCTTGGTTGTTTGAGTCAGACTGAAGGAATGAACTGCCACCAAAACCCTAAAGGTAACTTGTGTTGCCTTTCCTTTTTGTGGGCAGTGAGAGGGTATTCAAAACAGGAACAAACTCCCATTTCTTATGCATTACCAATCACCTACCGAACAATAACTTTCAGACAGTAACAACCTAGATCCGCACCAGCATCAGCATCAATTCCCAGAGCTGTCACTTCTTTCTCTTAATAATTTATTTGCTTCTGTAATTGCTTTGCAAGGGTTTCGTGACATCCAGGCAGTGAGGCTCCAGCACAGATCTTAACATCTGAGCTATAACGGGGGTTGTGTTGCCTGTTGAAACATGCCAACAGTTATTATAACTGCTCACCATTCACTTGGGGGTCAAACTATGGAAAAACCAGTATGCAGGTATCCTTGTGAAACAGATTACCAACATGTTACCAATCTATTCCTGGCTGTGCAAGGGGAGGCTAGGGGTGGCTTATCAATATTTTCATGATCTCTCTTTTAACTGTGAAATAGTTGGTGATTGACAAGGGAGTAGATATGAATGCAGTGAGAAAGAAGCATCCTCTTTAACTATTGGGTTAAGCCTCAGGTATTTGAACCAGAGGCACCTGCGTTTACGATATATACTGTGGTGCATGCCAGAACCACAGTCCTCTGGTAATTCAGACTCGATCGCAGCTTCCCTTCCAGACTGTGTTGGTTTCATTGCCTTGCAATGAGGAGGTGAATGATTCATGAGCCCTAAGAACCAAGATTTTGGCATGGCCATCAGCTCCCTGCCCTCTTTTTGGATCCCTTTTACAAAGTGAAAAAGGGCTGGTGTTATTCTACAGTTTCAGTTGTTTAAAGTACAAAGCAAACTCTAAAATCCAGTAGGGTACATATACCAAAATAGTCTGTACGCTGCCCTTACTCTGGTCACTCCAACACCCTTTCTTTAGCCTTAGTGATATGCCAAGGACACATATGAAATCTTTGCTAACATAACTAGCCAAACACAAGCTGTTTCATGTATATGTGTGCTTGTGCAGGTCTGTGAACATTTGGTGGCGGTTGTTGCTGGCTAGAAGTGTCAAGATTCAAATAGCAACCTCTTTCAAGTGAAAAGCACGCAAATCCCTCTTTTATTCACAAGTTATTGTTCAGGTGCTTCCATTACAGACCATATTAGAATCAAGATTAATCCACTACGTCTGCATTGTCTTTAAAAAACTGGAAGATCTGACCATACTCAGTCCTGATGCTTTTCTTTGTTAAAGAGCTGTAGTGTTAGGTGAAAACTATCTATCTAAAAAAAGAGCAGTATTTATAAATACACATATATATATATGGATATGACTGTATCTATGGCTGTACCTTTTCCAGGGAAAGCCTGCATATTTTAGTACTTGTCTGTGTTGGTACCTTGGTGTTTCATAGCAAAGTGAAACATCCCTCATCAACTGTGTGCTGTGCATAGTTCATGCTATACTGTGAGGGTATTCACTGGCCTAAGCCAAATGGCCAAGATAGAAGGCAACACAGCAGAGCTTAGGAAGTTAAATCACATTGAAGGGCTGAAAGCTGCAGAGGCCTCTCTGAGATTGCTCTGCTGTCATTCTTTGCTGAATGATGCAGAGAGGATGAAAAGTGATTGGCACATTTTCATAACATATTTCACATCTTCGTAACTGTAGAGCTATGGACTGAAATCCCCTTGGGCTGGAGGAGGAGGGCTGGAGTAGCAATGGAATGTGTGCTTACAAAAGTAGGTTTTGGACTTTTTCCTTGAGGCATAACGAGTTGACAAGGTTGTAATTAAATTGGTGAATGCAGACTGCTAGTACTGTGCAGAGCTCAAATTAACCTCTAAAATATGGCACTGAAAACTCAAGGAGATTAAAATAGAGCTTAGTGAAATCTCTGGTTGGCAGTGCAGCAGTCTGCTTTGCCTGCAGAAGCTGCTAGTTAAGTGTCAGAACAAAGCAAATGTTGTGAGAGTCTGTTGTAATACAGGATCCATAGTGCAGGACAAAAATGTTGGTCCCAAAATAAAGCAGGAGGAAGGGAGAAGGACTCCTTCACGAGAAGCAGTTGTGACTATAGCAGGGAAGCACCAGTGAGGAAGTCCATAGAGTTTCATGTTATTTAGGTAGCTCTGATGAAAAGAAGCTGGTTTCCAGCATCATTTTGCTCTTCTCCAAAGCTTTTTGCTGCCACTTCTCTTCTCCTCTGCTGTCACCTTCTGGGTTTCTGCAGGTTCATGACCACCAGAGAGTGGGAAAGGTGTAGCAGGCAGTGGAGGTGATGCAGGGGGCTGTTACCCTGGCTTCAGGCAATTCAGGTGGTATTTCATCTCCTGTGGTAGCATTTACACCATAAATACAACCTTGTAGTAAAGTAAATACACTAAAGCCTGTCAAATACTAGCTGTCTGCTCTCAGTGGCACTGTTTGTCTCGAGCCTAAGTTGCCTGATGCATTCTAAAAGGAGCACTTTTGTCCATTAGTTGTCTACTGTTCAGGCTTTGAGTAACGGTATTGGACAAGAGCTTGTATTTGCCAAGAGAAACTCTCTTAGTGTCACCTTACATACGTTTTATGTATTGGCGTTTCCTGCTTTTGATGGTTTTCCTGTGAAGCGTTGGATTCCAGGAACGTTTTGTGCTTTAAGCAGGATTATTTTCTATGACACTTTTTCATGTGTTCTGAGTCAGGGCCCATTTCTGAGTGTCTGAGGAAATAAAGCTGGGGGGAAAAAGTCTCCTTAGCTCCAAACTTTGTGACGAGTGCTACTTGCACTCCTGCTAGAGCAGGCTGCGGGAGCTTCTTCGTGATATAATGCAAGTCATTATAGAACAGTAGCCTCAGAATCAATTTAAGGAAAGCGTTCTTCCTTGGGACAAAATATCCCTCGGTGAACATTTGTTTAAGTATTTATACTAACAGCCATCTGAATTGAGCAGTCACTTATGGCTTACTGCTGTTCTTCTGGGGAAGAGAAGCTGCTTGGAGACCTCATTAGGAGCCTTCTGACATCTGAAGGGAGCCTATGAGGATGCTGGAGAGGGATTCTTCATCAGGGACTGTAGCAATAGGACGAGGGCTGATGGGTTCAAACTGAAACAGGGGAAGTTCAGGCTAGACATAAGGAAGAAGCTCATTACTGTGAGGGTGCTGAGGTGCTGGCACAGGGCGCCCAGAGAAGTGATATATGCTCCATCCCTGGCAGTGTTCAAGGCCAGGTTGGACAGAGCCTTTGGAGACATGACCTAGTGTGAGGCATCCCTGTGCATGAAAGGGGTTGGAACTGAATGGTCTTAAGGTCCTTCCCTACCCTAACTAATCTATGATTCTGTAACTCACAAAGCCACCCTGTTCTTGTGTATTCCACTCAAGGTGGCACATCCATTGGAAGTCTTCTGTGATCTGTGAGCATTTACATCAGTATCTGGCAAGAAGTTAGTTGTGAAAGTGAGGAAGAATCTACTTTCAGAAAGGCTCATTTGATGGCACTTTGTAGCATCAAATGGCCTATCTGAAAACAAAAGGAGTGCCTTGATCTGACTAATTGGATCAGCATAATTTGATCTGCGACTACAGAACATTTGATCTATCATTTAAAGAGCAGAATTTAAACAGTGTGGACAGGGGAAGAGCTGTAAATTAGTGCTGACCCAGTGGGCAGTGGCATGTGCCATGGATCTGAGGATCAATCCACCTGGAGATGCTTCTCTAGCCTCAGTCCCCTTGTGAACCCTTTGTGTCCTGGGCTGCCTGCCCCGTCTGCCTTGGAGCAAGGTGGCTCCTGTGAGTTGTGGCATCTTGCAGGAGAAGATGGGGCTGCTTTGGCTGCTATCCAGGATGGAAGGATTGTCCAGCAGAAGCGGTTTCAAGCAGTGAGCTGTTTCAGGGAAAGCATGCTGGTAGCTTGACCACAAGTTCTCATTGCTGCTGTCATTAAATAAATAAGCAAGCAATTAAATAGGATCCGTGGCAGCCTCAGAAGTGAGGCAGTCCCCTGCCTGCCTCCCATCCTCCTCCTCCCCTCTGTCGCTGCAGGCAGAGCTGCACTGCAAGCTGGATGCATTTCACATGAGATGTGGCTGAATTTCTCCAGGAAAATAATATCCAGAGGGACAAGACGTGTTGCTCTCATTCCTGACATCTTAAGCTTGTCACAGACGCTGAGCCCGTTTCACCCAACGTGATTATCTCTCCCTCTGTCAAGGAGGCAGATGCCTCAACTAGGAAATATTGTCCCCAGCCTGTCATCTGGATTCTATAAATGGAAATAGGCCCTTACAAAGCCCAAAATTATATTTAGTTGCATCTGTGGGGGGGAGGAAGAAGAAAAAAGGGAAGGAAAAGGATAAACAAAGCCCAAAGCTCTTAGGTTCGCCCTAATCATCTGCAGACATTGATGCATTCATTAAATGTAGGCTGCATGAATAAAAGTTCTTCTTCTGCCACTCCTTTTATCTCTACCTAGAGCATCATTCACTTGCCAGTCAGGTTTCTGTGTACAAGCCATAAATATTCAGCTTTCTCTGGAATACTTTTTACCCAGTATTTGCTCATTTTCATCTAAACTCTCCATATGCCAAAAGCAGCAGCAACAAAACGCTGTGAGCTACAGGTGTGCATTGAGGTCATTTAGCCTTGGCGAGCCTACAAAAGCCTTACCTGACCAGGAATTATTAGGTCTGTTATAAAGAAGGAGCCAAAATCTTGCTGGTTTAGGTATGAAGGAAATCTGAATGTTGTCCATGCTGCAGTCAGTGCTGGGAGCAACTCCTATGTGTCACGTTACTGCTCTGTGGGATAGATGTGAGTGACCATGAGCGATCACTTATTAAGGCCCAGGTTTTAATAGCTTTCTGTGTGTAGTGCTGACTAAGCTGGTGTTCTAAAGGCCATTTAGGAGAAATCGGGGAGGCATTTTACAAAGTGCTTCACTAAACACAAAGCTGGGCCAGCTAGAAAATGTGAATTTGTCTGATTATAGCAACGTGGGGGGAACAAAAGCATCCTTTTGAATTTTTACTTTTCCTGAAGCTGCCAAAATGATCCTTGGGCAGCTCCTGCTCCCCCTTCGGCTGTTGGCTGAGTTTCTTTGTGGCAAATAAATGGGAAGAAGTAAATCTGTGCAGCGATGTGGGAATGCACATGGAGCAGTCTGCTGCAGCGTGTGCCTTTGGGGCACGGTGAGGTGATTCCTACCACGGCATGCCTGTGAGATGGAGAAGTAGAGACAAATGGAGTGTAGGGAAAACCAAGGGTACTCTTTCGTCCTTTCTTATTGGATTAGAGCAGGAAGGGCAATAGAAACATTTAATATGTTCTCTTGACTCTGTGCTGGAGCATCTATGTTGAATCCCTGGAAGCAGTGAGATTGTGTGGACTCTATGTGCTGCTAGTCTGGCGCTGTAGGGCTTCTGGTTTCCAAGTGTTCTGCACCAGAGAGGTCTGGCCTTGTTTGTGATTACAATCAGTTAGATGTTTCCTTAATTTACACATAGGCTTTGAGATCAAGTTAAAGTCCTGTTGCCTCTCATGAGGCTGTGAAAACCCAACTGAAGCTTCCAGTGAGGTTGGATTTTGTTTATTGCTCACTAGGTACCTGTCCTCAGAGGCATGGGGGGTGATTACCAGAAGGTGATGAGCAGCTAAGTGTGCATTACCTATGGGCATGGAAACCTGTGCAAAGGCAGAGAGAAATGCACAGCAATGAGCTGTATCTGTAGCCTTTGTTTGACAGGACCCAGGGGTCTGTGCAGGCATCCTTGTTATTAGAGGGTTCTTTGATAGTGCAGAAGAATTAATTGCAAAAGGCTTGATGACATCAAATCAAAGCACAACTGCTTTGCTCTCTCTTCTAGGAAGGAATGTGGCTATGCAATTAGTGATGAAGCACGCTTGATATTTTGCCCTCCCTGCTCTAAAAACTTGTGGAGATCATCGGTGGTCAGGACCCTGCTTTATAATTCTCATTCTGAAGATGAGTCTCATTGCTTTTAAGTTGCTATCTTCCAGTGTGGGTGTGATGCTGCCAGCAGTGGGGATAAACTGCATGTGTCATCCTACCAGCCTCACTCCCTGTCCCAGCTCATGAAGTTCTGGTCACATGCAGACTTTTCTGCCCTTGCCCTGTGCAGAAGAGGGAGAAAAGGTTTCCTATGATCCCTTTCCTCTGACCTCACCTTGCGTTTGAGGAGAAGACATGGTCACAGCTGTGTTGCTTCTCCCTGGGCACTGCCTCTGCCCAAACTGGGTTTACAGGGCCACCGTCAAGGATGCGGAGCTGGGGTGGGCTGGAGAACTTGAGGAGCAGCCAAAAATACAAGAGGCTGTAGTCTCCTGGAGCCAGGCCACAAGGTTGCTCTGAAATGCAGGTCCCTGGAGACAGCACGTCAACCCCTGTGAATTGATTAATGGAGAAGTTGACTCTGGAAAGCTTTACCTTCTCTTGTCTGAGGGTGTTATCCTGCCCCAGGTTCATCAGCAGGTAGTTGTGCGTTTGCTTTTCTCCTCATTCCTTCCCTTTCCTCTGTCCTTCGCACCACTGTGATAGCTTGGCCTTCAGTCAAATTCGCTTGCCATTCCTTACTTCAGTTCTATGCTCAGAGGCTGTCATTGGTGTTTATTTTAGTGTTCTAATTTCTGGTTTAGGATCAAAAAGAAAATATCATTGACCAAAAAGAATGAGAAACAACAAATTATCCAGAGAACTAAACCTTTGAAAATTAATTCTTTGTTATTCCGTTTAATTTCATGGGTGCACAATTCCTATTACACGAAGAGCAATTGGGTTGCAACAGCTGTAAAAAGAATTCTTCTTCTAAGGCTTGTAATGTGTTATTTATTGAATGCATTATAGTTATAATGATTCACTTACAAGACTATTGTGACAACAGCACCTTATCTTAAAAACGGGGATGTGCAATACAAAATAGTTAATTAACAATAAGGAGAACAAACTGAGAAGGTGCATACGAATTGACAGCACTTACAGTGTAATAGTCAGGCTTTAGATGGGTTTGAATAGCATAGAAACGGAGGAATCCCAATGGAGGGAAAAAAGACTTAACTTCTATGGAAACTTAGAAATTAGTCTGTTTTCCTCAAATCTCATCTGTCATAACATAATCATTGGAAAGCTCCATAGACTTTGCAGGCCTGATTCAGAGAGAATTGCAGTGGGAAAACAGATAGGATCCATCAGAACTCTGCGAAGACCAGTAGATAGCTTAATCCTGCATGGGGTTTACTTGGGAACGTCAGAATTCATTTGCCAGATGCAAGGTAATGTCAAGTAAATATTTAAAGCTGTAATCGTGCCACAGCATGTTAGAAGATAATAAAAGGCACTGAAAGGGAGTTAAATGCATTCAGTTTAAATAGATCATTTAAATGAAGGAAAGCAATGATGCAATTTTATATCTAGATGCAGTGTTCACCTAACAAGCAACATGGTAAGGGCAAGAAACTTGCAGAGGCCCGCCGGTGGTTATAAATGCTTTATCAGCCATTCTCTTCTTCCAGCACCGGTTTACTGCAGCTTTGCAATTGCGGTGCTTCTATGCTATGTGTTGACAGACCTTTTCCTGCATAGAGTATGTGTTGCTAAGGATCTTTGGGTAAAAGCTGTATTGTCAAGAGTGAAGCCAGGGTGTAGCTGGGCACTGTGAAACTTTCAATTACTTCTTGTCTTCTGGCTGTTTCCTTTGTTCTAGGTGGTTGGGTGATGAGCATCAACTGACAGGAATGACCATTGGGCCTTTGGGCTCTTTTTGGTTAAGACTTCAGGCAGGTTCTCACTATTTTCTCTTTTCTGATGGTAAATAAATGAGATGCAGTGAACATGCGCTGCGTCAGCTCCACGTAGTTTCTGGTTTGTTCATCATCAGCTCTCTCAAGTGCCCTTCCAGGCAGCTGCCCACAGCGGGACACTTTGTCTAGACATGATGCGGAGCTAAAGCTGTTAGTCAGACTCTATTAATATATGATATGCAAAGCATTCCTGGAGAGAAACTTCAGAGCAGATGTGTCAGATATGGCCCAGGGAAGTTCTCTTTCACTGTCTTACCTGGTGGGTGAGAATGACTTTTGATGGGTAAGGGCAAGGTCCAAGCCTCAGCATCACAGGCAGCCTGCCCTGGCACGATTGCCCAAAGCTTTCTCTCCGGTGGTTGAGTCAGCCCTTGTGTCAGCTCCTCAGCTGTGAGATAACAATTACAGCAATAATTCAACTCGGAAAATTGACAGAACCATTTAATGTATGTGAGAATGACAGTGAGTCATCTCTTATCACTGTTTAGCTGCCTGGAGATCCACAGGCACCCAGGACAGCCTCAATCCCACATCTGCATTGACAGCTCAGGACAAGAAGCAGTTCAAAGTCACTTTCTCCTTCCTTCCAGAGAGGGCTTTGATCCCAAAAGGCCAAGGCAGTGAGAGGTAGGACCTGTTGCAGACAAGGGGCTCAGTGGGGTGGGACGTCTGCTCTCTGCAGCCTTTACCTCCTTCTCCTCAGTGTGGTGGCAGGCTGATGCATGCAATGTGAGCACATTAGCCCACCTCAGTATTGTATCTGGTGTGAAATGAATAGTTATAGGCAGACTAAAATGCTAATAAAGTTCTGCAAGTCTTATTATTTCAGTTCAGGAACAGAGTGCATTGATAACATGGGAGCAGATTTTAAAGTAAAAGGATGGGTAGATTCGTTTTCATCTTGCAAAACCTCATTTCTTAAATGAAATCTGCGCAAACCTATTAAAAACATATTTTGTGTCACTTCAAATGCAAGTTCTGATATTAAAAATACTTAAAGTGCTTATGTGGCAAAGGGGCTAGGAGCAGTAGGAAGACTCCTACCAGTGGTGATGAAGAGCTGTGCAAATACTGTTGAGAGCAGGGTTTGCACAGTGGAACTGTCCTCAGCAGCACGATGCTCAGTAATGAGTGTTTGCAGGACCGACGTGCTCCAGCACTTGTTTTGACAGTTGTATGGGCTGCATAGCCAGCTGCTGCAAATTGCTCTGAAGCTCTTTTCCTGTTCAACTGGAGCTGGTATGAACCAAGAAAACCCAGACTTTTCCAGCAGCAAAAAGTCCTTTCTGTGGTTTAAAGTTTCTTTGAACCAACATCCAAAATTAATGTTTTAATGTATTTGAGCTACGTAAAGGCTCAGTAGGTGTAACAGCAATAACACAAAATATGGCTTGTCTCTAATACAGATGGCTTCAAAGCAGTACAAGAAGCGGCTGTGCTATCCCCAGAGGCAGCTCCCCAACTGCAATCTGCAGTACATGATGTCCTCAGTTTGAAAATGGTGGCTTTTTCTTCCACTAAAATAAAAGACCACTTACTACATCCTAAACACTGGAAACTAATTTATAGCTCAGTATTGAAGCAATATCTTTTTTCCAAGAGAGACATTTGTCTTTGCTAAATCTGATATCCTGTTACAGGCTGGAGGACTGCGCTATTCGCTTCATGCACTGGAATGTGAAATGTGATGGGTTTTTTTCCTTAGAGCTCTGCTGTGCTTGCTGCCTTGGGTTGTTTTTTGTGTCATTTACAATGCTGAACACCAATGTGAGCATCTTATGCAATGTAGTGTAAAAGAATGTATAAAGGCAATAAGCTCCAGTGTTCTTTCTGCTCAAAGAGAACAGCCTTATTTAATCTTTTTGCCTTTTTGATTCCTGGGAAATCTCATTCCAAACACTGTACTGTGCTTTGAGCATTTATGATTGCTCATGAGTGCACCTTTGGGTGCGCTGTAGAAGCCCCTGCTCAACAGCAGCCTCTCGGGCATGGAGATCACCTGTAGCAACATCTGAATGTCGTGCCTCATAGGGTGGAATTGCGTGCTGGTTTGCACAAGATCTGAAATATGTTTCTTTCCTACGACCTTGTTGCTGTGCCCTTCCCATTGGTGACAGCATGTCACTCAGCCATGAACAACTGCAAGGTATGTTGGCCTTGGCCGAACTGTTTGGAGAGGAACAGCAAGCTCATCTCAGTTATTTACAGTTTGGCTGAAGCATAGCACCTCTTGGGGTTCTAACTCTTTTTTTTGCTAGTATTCAAACCCACAGATCCTTTTGGATCAGGCTTTGTCCTAGAGTGCCAGTGCATTCATGTTCCTGGTTGTGAGCGCAGCCACCTCAATGCGCCTGGGTCTGTTGCAATAGGACGAGGTGTGATGGTGTTAGATTGGAAGAGGAAGATTCAGGTTCGATGTTATAAAGAAATTGAGGGTGGTAAAATCCTGGCCCAGGTTGCCCAGAGAGGTGGTGTATGCCCCATCCCTGGAGACATTCAAAGCCAGGCTGGATGTGGCTTTAAGTAACCTCATCTAGTTGAAAATGTCCATGTTCATTGCAGGGAGCTTGGACTAGATGAGCTTTGAAGGTCCCTTCCAACCCAAACTATTGTATGATTCTGTGACAGCTCCCTGCAGAGTCCACTTGAAGATGGGGAACTGGTAGCTTCATGCTTGCTGAGGTGAGGTTAGCTCTGATTTACGCTGTGAGCTTCTGTCTGTTCAAGCTGGAATACATGGGCAGTGACAGCCCTCCTGGTGTGCTCTCTACTCTGTCAGGTCGATGTCATTAGCCAAGTCACTGCACATTTGCTGTTCACAACAAGGCAGTGATACCCTCCACGCTGCCTGTGACCCAGCGCTGATCACCTCTCTCTGCTTTGTCTTTCACGTGATGTAGCAGCAGTGTCAGTGAGTTGGAAGATACCACTTTAAACACAAAATAGCAATATAAAGTCATGGTTTAGGAAATGTATTGCCATTCTGGCACCGATAGGCTGCTAGCACATAGCAGATGAGCTGCCCACTATGTGGAAGTACCGCAGTGCTCTACAAAAGAACGTTGTTGTGCAACTGAGAACAATCTTGATATAGAGAACATGACTCTACAAGCATGATCATTAAGGTGGACAGTAACAGGAAAGCAGGTAGCTTAATCTTCTGCTAATTTGGCTCAGTGCTGATTAAATTGATTAACAGTGAAAAGCAAAACCTCTCAGTGTATATGCAAGTGCGTCGTAGCTACACTGTGTAACAGTGTCAGCGTAATTACACATGGATTTTTGTAACGACCAAAGGGATTTAGGTAAGTGTAGAGAGGGGAGAAAAGTATTTTGAAGTGGGATGGCTAAACTTGTGCCAAGTGAAGGCTTCTGAAATGTGGTCCTTTGATTTCAGGAAGAGCATGGGAATGTGCAGTGCTGTGAGCGTTGTTGAACATCATTCTCAGTCAATATGTTGTTCAAGTGGATGTAATAATTTAGCAATTCATGGGCCAGATGGAGGAAAACCAAAACAGGCTGGATGATTTGAGGTGCGTTATTCAGCCACAGATTAGCAACATGGGTGTTTGAGAGGTGCTGGTCTTGTGCCAGCAGTGGCTTCTGCAGTAGGTAATACACTGGTAAACAGGAATGACAATACAAGCAGAGGTTTCTCTTGGTTGTGTGATTGTCTCCGTTTAGACTGTGGTTGAATAGCATAGTTCAGGGTGCTGGAACTTGCTGGAAAACTTCTGGGGGTTGCAGGAATCACTTGTGGATGGAGGTGGATTTAATGATAGCTTTAGGCCAAGAAGACAATATCAGAAAACATCGCATCCTTTCATTTGACTGTTTCAAAACTAAACTGTTTTGTATACGCCCGATTGTGTGTACAGAGACCTCATTTATATAAGCTGAACTTTTAACCTGTGGAAAATAACTTCCACCCTTAAGATGAAGAGTAACCTTAAGTTCAGGTTAAATGACAGGGATCTGCTGCTTCCTGGGCCCCATGGAACACACTGCCCACCTCTCTGTGACACACTAAGATGTTTTGATTCTTTTGATCAGTTTTCCGTGCTTTCATTCCTCTGAGGCCATTTCTCACAACAGCTCTTTCTGTAATGAGTTTGAATCTTAAACCACGCAATTTCTTGGCTCCTTCTTTTTGGTAATCCCCTGTAAATGAGGCAAATAATTGGGAGGTCTCGTCTGCCCTTTCCTGAATGGTGCTTCTGTTCCTATCCCTGTCTTCCAAGAGAAATGCCCAAGAGCTGCAGCAGTGGGGAGTCCCTGAAACAGAGTCTTCGACTGTTGTACTGCTGCTCACCTCCTGTTCCCCAGGGGTATGGCTGATCCTGCTTTCACATTTCCAGGAAGGATACAGTCTTCTATTTGATGATTTTGGTGCCTTTTGCAACCTACTATTCCTTGTTTTGCTCTTCCGAGATGATTCTGATTTTATTAGGTCTTTGTGTATTTGTTTTTCTCCCCAGCGCTAGGGAAGTTCATGTCTCCTTTGGTAGCCCTGTGTTTGTCAATAGGCACTCTGTAAATAGGAAGAGAAGAGCTGCAGACATTCTCTCTTCTCTTGACTTCCTGTGTCATTCAGAACTATTCTCTGAGCTTCAAATAGGGCTAGATTAATCATTAAATTCTTATTAAAGTTCCATTGCACAAGACCATCCTCATACTCAGTGCACTATAGCTTTCCAAAACATCCCGCACATGCCTGGCCCTTCCTAGCAGTTCTCTTGCCACCTCCTCCTCTCCTCACTTGGTTTCACAACACAAGGATATTCTCTTAGAAACAGTGACATTCCTTGTTTTTCCTCCCAGACTTTCTCAATGGAGGGATGTGTAATTTCATCGTCGTGTAACTCCGAGATACTCTTGAGCTGCTCAGAGTGGTAGATAAGGGTGAGTAAGAGGTGTGAGGAAGCTCTTGTTTTCATCCAGGCTTTCCATCCCTCTCATCTTGTTGTCCACAGGACCTTGGAGCAGAAAGAGTAATGATTGATCCACAAACTGTCTGCTGGTGGCAGCCAGAATTTAATCCAAAAATGCAACATCTTCTGATGTGCTATTTGAATGGATTATCTTCTGAAGCTGGCCAAGCAGGTCCTACCATTTCAGTGTCCCTTCCCCTTCTCCATGGAGTGTCCCTAGTAACACTGTGGTGTGCTTTTTACTCTGTACGCTGCTCTGTCTGCCTGTTGCTCCTGATACACGCTCTCCAGGAAACGGAATAGTACACTGTAAATTACTATCTTGTCTGCTGTGGTGCATGGAGCAGCCCACCTGCTTGGAAAGCAGCCAGCTTGCATTTATTTCAGCAGATGGGAAAAGCAGAAAGCCACTCAGAGGACGCAGGGAAGCAATATTTATTCATTCGGTGGCAAACATGGCAAAGTGGTGAATCGAGCTGAGGAGTTAAATAAGAGTGGGCACACATCTTGCATAGCAAAACCACAGATGCTGGTGGCTGGGAAGGGAAAGGTAGTGGGTCTGCACAATGGAGAGTAAAGTGTGGATGTTATTTAGCTCCTTGATGAGCAGGAATGTGGATGTTCTCTTTGTCATGGCTCAGATGTGGAGGGCTGACAGCAGCGCCTAGCACACTCTGAGAATCATTGAATCGTTTGGGGTGGAATAGACCTTGAAGATCATTGAATTGTTAACGTTGTTCTGCCAAGCCCACCACTAAGCCATGTCATTCAGGGCCACGTCTATGTGTCTTTCAAACACCTCCAAAGATGGTGATTTAACCACTTCCCTGGGCAGCCTATTCCAGTTCTTGACAAGCTCTAGGGAGGCATCAGCCTTCCCTAAGAAGTGGCTCTGTTCTGCATGATGAGCTTTCTGTTCCCTTCATTGCATGTGAACACAGTAAGGTCATGTCCATAGGCAGCTGCATCATTGAGTAGTGACCAGATTAGCATTAATCAAAGGCTGTTTGCTGTTTGGTGGTAGATGGGTGCCCAAAATAGCTAAGAAATAAAGCTGCGTGCAGAAACGTCAGTGCTCCTTCCACAGGGGAAAGAGAAGATGCATTCTGAGTAGAATTTATCCACAAATATTGGATGTTGGATGTCATTGTCTTCATTATGCGCACAGATCTAAATGCAGCCTTATCTTGGCTAGTCTTTTTAGAGGATAACAGCCTATTACTGCTAGCAGTTAATCCAATTACTCTTTTAGGTCAAGAGGGAATGTTCTGTGCAAATATTTTTAGAAGATCTGAAAAAATTACTCTGTGTGGTTGACCCAAAGAGAGCGTTTTCAGCACATCAAGAAGTTTAGACATTCCTACACACACTGAAAGGCTGCAGGCTTTCTGATTGCACGACAACAGCTGCTTATCTTCCAGATGATGATGTTTCATCATGTAAAGTACTTTCAAATCGGAAAACAAAACCACTGCCCCAAATCACCGGTGAAATGCTTTGTCTAAACTCAGCAGTGAAAGGCAGGGTTGTGCAAACCCAAAGAATTAATTCAGAATGATCTTGCCCAAAGCAGGTTTTAAACTCATGACTTTGGCTCCCGTTGTTGCTGGCTCTCTAACAAGGATTTGAGTGTATAGGAAGGGGCTGTGCAATAACTACCAATGATCCATCTAAAGCACAGAGGAGCACTACCTTGGAGAGGAGAAATCTACCTGTGGATGAACTGGGATAGACTTAAGTGGAGTTTCATCCTACTTAATTCAGGGAGATGATGTTGCACTTGATGAGCCAGATTGGATGTGCTTGACCAAACCTTGGGAGCAGGGCTGTGGTGTTCCGTCTCTTTTGGTAGAGGGGATTTCTCTTCACCACTTCATTTCCATCGATGAAGGATGCCCCCAGGTAGGCTTTGGGTTTGGCAGAAATCTTCAGGGGTGTTTCTGCTGCAGCCTCTGCTGTGTCTGCAGCAGTTTGGGGATGCTTGGATGAGATTCAAGCTACTGTGGTTGGCTGTGGCTGCTGCTGGGGTAATAAAAACTGCTACAACAAACACAAACCTCTGTTTGATGTGGGATGGGGAACCTTCCCCAGGGGCAGGGTGAAAGCTGAGGTCCAGGCTGCTGCCACCAAGTGTTTGGGAATCTCTGTCTTGCACAGCAATCATAGCAGAAACGGGTTTGTTGGCTTTATCATAAAGATGATTATTTGGACATCAATGGTGAATTTTAAATAGTCCTGTGACATTTATGCTGTGAACAGAAGTTTATTTTTCCACTTCCACCTGACACAGAAAAGAGCTCTTAGACCATTTCCTGCTGAATCCCAAAAGCTTCAACTCCTAATAACCAACTGCAATCTAATTTAGATCAGCAGCTTGAAAAATCGTTAGTTCAAGTAGTAAATGGCAAGGAATGAGCTTCTACAAAACTAATGGTAGCTGAGCTCTTGGAGCAACTATTGCCCACTCAAAATTTATGTCCTATTCATGCACGCCATAAAACTGTCCTTTAAATATCAGTTCAAAAATAAGCACAGAGAAGCAGTTGCCATAGAAGAAATTCACAGTATTGGGTTGAGAACAAAAGAGCAGGCGCTGCTTCCCAGTGAGAGGAGTGAGCTGTGCTGCTGTGGCAGTGGTGGGCTGTCATCCCTTACAGACCCTGTCCAGATGTAATAGGTGTTATATTGAGCCCAGCAAAACTATCCAGACTAAGAAAATAAGGGTACTGAAGGAGACAGATGGAAATTCATGTTTCAGATAATAACCTGAAAGGTCATGCAAGAAGGAAATGAATCCATAGAAGTATAAAGTTTTGAGGTTAAATGGTGTCATGCGTACAAGAACAGCAGTCCAATAAGAGCACAAGGATTTCTTTTGTCTGGATATGAATACATATTTTACCCAGTGGTTACTACTATTGTTACTACCCTTTAGCTAGCAGAGCTGAAGCCTCTCTATGTAGAACCTTAGGGAGGTGGGAGGGGTGATGCTTCCTTACAGCTTTATTAAACTCTGAATTACATCCGAGATTATTCAGTTGGAACCCGAGCCAAAGCCTATGGACAGGGTTGATGTTATGGTTTCTGGCAATTCCAGATGGGACTGAAATGCAGTTGGACATAAAAGAAAGACACAAACCAGCAGAGTGTTTATATAAACATGTTTGAGTTGATCTTGCAAAACATCCTGGTGCCGGCAGCCATCCCGAAGATCACTTCCCCCTCTCTCAATAAGGCTTATAGGAAGAAGGATTTTTTTCCTACCAGCTTGTTAACAGTAAGTTTTTAGGAATGTGATCATTATTATTACTATTTAAGAACTTAGAAATGTGCCGCAGGGTGATATTTAGCAAGTTGAGGGTTTTGACGTAGGAAACAATAGTTACTGCAGCTATTTAATGCTGACTGCAAAGTAAGTTCCTCTCATGTATACACAGTTGTGTGGTTTTAGTCTCCATAAAATTATGAGGGGAGGGTGGGGGTGGAAAATAAAGGTACTTTATTACATTTGTAAAACGATGAAGTATTTATTCATCATCTTCCAACTGAGAATATACAAGTTCTTTATTAGTATCTTAATGGCCTGTGTCTGTGACATGTGAGGTCTTGTCCCTGATTTACTCATGGGAAGGTGGAAATGTGAGCCCCTGGGGTCCCATGAGGATGAGGAGTGCATTAGGGTGAGCAGTTGCTGAAGTACAGCAATGGAGGCATAGCTGAGTATTGGAGCCTGTTAGGATGACTCCACATCTGCCTTCTGGAAAGTGGGCAAGGAAATGTAGACGTGCCTCAATGGTGGCTTCTTCTAACTGCTCTTGAGAATAGCATCTATATGAGGGTGTGAAGCTGAGCATCTGCCAGGTCTCACGGCTCTCTTGCTGTCCTTGTTGAGCTTAGTGCTACTAGTACCCAAAGTAGCTGATTTAAAGCTACTTTATGGATCTGTGCATTGCACAGAGGAGTGTAAGCCTCTCCTGTGCCCTGCAGCTAGCAGCATCTGTAATGGAGGGAACAGTGGAATCCAGTGTCCTGTGCTGCGCATGGCACCGTATACAAATACTGCTTTGGATTTTGGTTGATTCCCTAAAATCCACTGTTTCTCTCCTGCTCTGGTGTATGTGTGACTTCCGTAATTATGGTTTTATCCCATTAGCAAAATCATAGCAGATTCCTAATATTTTCCCTTTACCAAGATGCTTGTTCACAGTTGTTTAGTAATGGTATTTCCGTGGTGGTGCGCTCATTATTTTTGGTCACCAAAAGTTGACATTATCAGGTTTTTAAAGCTTTGTACATTTATATTGTGTGATGTTGAAACTTCCCTTTGGGTTTTTCTTGGACTCATAACAGGTTCTGTAGCTGTGATTTCAGTGGATCCATTGAGGATGTCTGGCTGTAGTCATAGCAGGGAAAAGGAGGCACTAGGGTTAGGACTGTTCCTAGCTTGGTAATAAATTCTCAGCCTGACTGGAAGCCATTCATCATGATAAGAAAAGGTTTTAGCTGTTCCCTTCAAAACACTGACATCTATTAAATTATCCATACATCACCCCAGCATTAAGGCTTTATTAGAGCTGTGCTTGCTAGTGTTTGCCCCAGATGTTGGTGCCTACGACTACCCTCAAAACCAAGGCTTGTTCACATTTGCTGACCTGGATTCTAGTAACCCAATATGCTTTTGCTGATTTCAGCATGTTTTTCACTTATTAAAGGAGTGGTTCTCTGTGGCTTATTCATATTTGGCTAAAGCTGTGTATAGGTGGTAAGATGAGCATGAGGGTGACTGCTAAAGGACCACTTACCTTTTCCACCTATCTTAGTGAGCTTGCCCAAGATAGGGATGCACCTACCTAATGATATCAAGTAAGTGCATTGATGACTGGAATCAGTCTGTGGGGTTGGTTTGCAGAGCCTGCTGATCTTACAGAAGATGAGAAGTCATAGCCGGTGCCAAACAGCTCTAGTGGCTAGAACACCAGGTCCTTATGCCATCCTTTGAGTAATCACCGGTAGCTCCTTTACCCCTGCAGGCCCTGTTTAGCAGCTCCTAGCCTGATTTTTCCTTTGTTTAATGCTAAAGTGGCATTGAACCTTGTGGGTAATTCTCTGAGCTCCTGCAGTGGAACAGGACTTCTCAGGAGGGACTGTCAGCATGTTTCATGAGCGCATACATACCCTTCAAACAAGCCAAAGTAAAGCTAGTATTGTTAAGGGAGCAGTTCTATGCCAATCCAGACCTTGCCTCCATTGATCTGCTGTTATGTTTTGAACAACTTGTGCTTTCCTATTAGCTCGTGCACCTTTTTAATGCCATTTTATATGGGTTATCGGTGTGTGTTACTGGCACTGCATGTAATAAAGCAACAACAGCTGAGATATAAAGTGTCTCCTGCAGATTAACGAGGTCTTGAAAGAAGGAGACTGACCGCTGTGAAAATAGAGACTATCAACTTGAACTACGTATCACCTAGATATGACACTTACTAGTACCAGTCTTGCTAGGAGAGAAAGAATCAAGGGTATGAAAATGCAGGAGGATGGTATTTGTTTGTGTGGATCCATGGTTAAATGTGACTGGTTTTTATAGTTACCATACACTGGCAGATATCTAGGAAACAGTGGAATTGTTTGAATTAACAGCCAACCATTCTAGAGCCATATCAACTTACACAGTGCTAGTGTGTCCATAGTTTTAGACTAGCCTGTCAATAGTTGGAGTTTTACTTTCCTAATCCTTGGAATATATTATTGTTTCATTGGGGGGGGGGGGGGTTGCTGTGGAATTGGAGACTCTCAGCTTGGTTTTGGCTGTGGTTTCCTGTCTGCATCACACTATAAATAACTAGCAGTGGTTAGTGCCTTTGCTAGGAGAGTTTGATTTTTGTTCTTGGGAGACGAGCTGTGCCTTGGAGCTGTAAGCTGAGGAATCTCACTATCTCTGTTATTAACGCCTCGTTCTTTAGATAGTGGAAAAGTGTTTCAGTCCTTTCTGGCAATGTAATACTTTGAGATAGCTGGAGCTTTCTGAGTGCTATATATTTTATCTGTTCACTGTTTAATAGCCTGACCCCATTCAGAAAACCTTTCAGACTGCATAGCATTTGTATTATTAATGGCAGTATTGATTCCTCGGATCATCTTTAAAAAATGACTTGGTGTTTTACAAGAAAGCCATCAAAAGGATTAATGTGCTTTCTCATTGTACATCTCTTGTTCTATCCATTGAAAACGATGATCAAGTCAAATGTCATTGGATTATCATCCTGGCTCTAAGGAACTGGGTGCAATTACATATTCCGATACAGGCATGTTCGTTTTACATTGGGGTGATGGTACACTGATGATGTGTTACCTGCAGATGTGGAATGATTTCTCCCTGGTGTTAATGCGGAGATTGCCTATGGCTAGGCGATAAAAGCATGCTCTGTTTGCCTTTTTTTTTACCTTAATCTGCATGCAGAATAGATATAGGTGCTATAAGAGAATAAAGCAAAGACATAGGAAAGAAGCTTGTTGCTTTTTTGGAGCAGGATGTTTATTCTACTCTTTATTAAAGCTGCATGAAAGAATATAAAGTGTTGTTTATGAGAAGCACTGTTTATAAAAGTACCTGTTTTCCCCACCCTTCTGCCACCATGACTAAGATACTTGATACTTGAAATTTTATTTGCCTTCCTATAAGCATTTCTTCCCCTCCTTTCTTTCCCCTCCCCTGACGTTATGTAGTTGATTTGATTCTCTAGATTGCTTTCCTCAAGCTCTAACTTGAGTTCATTTTGTTATGTGGTGACCACAGTTATGGATGACGCTCCCCCTGGCACACAGGAGTACATTATGTTACAGCAAGAATTGATCCAATCTGCGGAATTAAAGAAAAAAGAGTCCCCTTTTCGTGCTAAGTGTCACGAAATCTTCTGCTGCCCACTGAAGCAAGTGCACCTCAAAGAGAACACAGAGCCGGAAGGTTTGTGGCACTATGGATCCATGTTCTGTTTGTTCTTATGATTTTGAGTTTTCCATGTATGTCCCTAGAGTGTGCTGTGTGTTTTCCAGCCTGTGTCAGTGTAGCGCAACTGATGCAGGAAGCGTGATGCACTCCATGTCCCCCTTTGCTTGCCTGTTAGTGTCTGATTCAGCTATCACGGGACACTATAGTATAAGCCGTGTACGGTATTATTCTAGAGCAGAAGTGAAGCGACGCTGCTTTTACTTAAAGAAAGTCTGTTTGTTTCAGCTCTCATCATTACACACTGCCCTTTTTTTGGCTGCCAACAGTTGCTTGCTACTGAAACGGCATCAATTCCTAGTTGGTTCTTTCCAGTAACGTTTCTGAAGCTGCACTGTGCTGCAAACATGGCACTTAGGCTCAGATTCGGCTTGTCCCCAACACCTTTCACTCCATAAGGCTTCTGCATAGCGCTAGTGAATGCTCATGACAGCTGTACTTCAGCGAAGCAGGATGGAGTTTGTATGTCGTGCACGCCTGGTTGCATTTTGGGAAATGAAATGCATGCGGAGCAGAAAACAATAAGTAGAATGTTTTCCTTTTCAGATAAAGCAAAGGTATGGTCTTTCCTAATGCTGTGTTTGCTCATATGAGATTACTAATGATGAGATATCGCCATCTTTAACTTGTGTACATAAGATGAAGCTATTTGAAGTTATATATTTTGATATTTTCTCTTCTTGTCCCACATGTATTTTACTCTACTGCCTCATATTGCACATGGTAAGCCTTCTACTTTTTGCATAAGCTCCAGTATCTTCCAAGACAAATAATACTACTGCTGGTAGATGTATTTCAAGTTGAAATATTCAGGGCTGGATGCTGTTGCCACAATTGAGTCTGCAGGAATGGCAAAGTGAGAAGGTTGGAGTCCTTCCTCACAAATCACTAGTGCTATTCTCTCTGTAATGATGGGCATCAGTTGCTGAACAGCCACTATTAGCCCAAAATATCCCAGTCAATTCCTTTCTCCTGTTACATACCCTCGATTTTGCATGAATGTTCTTGGGATTCTGGATGAGCTGTGTCTTTTTAAATAAAACTGGTTTATTACAATAGCATTTCTTTCTCATCTCACCAGAAGCAGTAAGTCTGACACAAACATGGGTGTAAGGTGTGGGGAGAAGGTTTTTGTTTCAGTGATGCTGTAACTGAATATTACAATTGGGTTTTGAGAGCATGAAGTCTTATTCTCCTCTCGGTTCTGGGACTGACTTGGTAAGAGTTCTGATTTTGTAATTCTGAACTCAGTAAACATGAAGGGGAATCCCATAGCACTCTTCTGGATTAGCAAATGTAATGAATTTCCTCTTATCCATCAGGGTTTGTGTTGTTTATGAGCAAATTATGAGCCCAGAACTGTTCATATCAAGCCCTTCTAGGCAGACGATGATAGCTGAGCTACTGAAGGTGCTCAGCATCCTTGGGCAAGTGATATCTGGTGAAATGAAAGTTTCCATGTGAACCATAAAAACAAGGGCCCTAAACTTGGCATCACTGACTTACGTGCTGTATTTCAGTGTTTCCTTCTGGTCATGTATAACTCCAGCAGAAGCTGATGGTTACTTCAGTGGAACTTATACTGGGAGCTGCATTCCTGCTGGGACTGGCTCTTAGCTAGGTCTGATTGGTTTCAGTGAATGAATCAACACTTTACACACTACTGGCATGTCCAAGAGGAACAAGGGAAACGGAGGTATGCTGAGCCTTTTGTCTCCTGGGGGAATGGTTTGGTCCAATGTTGAGGAATTGAGGACCTGCTGGGAAAAGCCCGCAAGGTGCAGGCTCTAAGTGAAGACCTGGAGAGCATCAGTTCTGCTGTATTGTCGCCTGGAAGCCAAGAGTTGCTCTTCTTAGATTCTCCATAAATCTACATACTGTCTCCAATAACAGCTATGTTACTCCTTCCTCCGTGACATATGGTATTGTTAATCATTCTTACCACAAATGTTTAGTTCTAAGAGGAAACCTTTTCATCTTTTACTGCAGTATACAAGGATGGATGTCTCTTCACCTTCGCCTTTTCACCCCTCCTTCTCCAGGAATTTTGCATCCCTAGACTGGGCACAAGAAGCTATGACCATATTGAGTTCTTCCACAACCATCTGAGTTGATGGGAATTCATTGGGGTGTCCATTTTTGTTGCTGCGGAATTTCTATATGTGTTTCTGCGAAAGATGTTGCCTCTGGCACGAGAGGGGAAATACGTGTTTAGGAGTTCTTTTAGCCTCTGTTGCAGTACAAATTGTCTGGGTTGCATTGGTCTTTTCCTTTAGAGCCTGTGAATTGCTTGGCAATGGCGTTAGACCCACTGAACGAGTGATGTGTGTCAACCTCTGTGGTTTGTTACCATGAAGCTTGAGAAATTCTGAGTGTGAAATGATTCATCTGCTTTCAGGGCAACCACTAAATCAGTCTCTTTAAAACTCATGGAGTGGCTGAATCAAACCCTATCTGAATACCTTCTAGTGGGAACCCAGCAGCTAACAGCTCAATTGTGCTGTGAGGATGGATGGAAAGATATGTTTAAACTTGTTACTATGGCATAATTTACACATTTTTTTAAGGTAAAATACGGTGACTAAGAAGCATTTAGGAAAGCTCCTGACTCAATTGTCCTAATGGAAGTTTTATGGGAAATTGCAGACTTGAAAGACTGCAGAGAGTATAAAAATGTACTTTTTTATCTGCTGAGTAATGACATGGGAACACACAGCAAATCCTGCATGTTTCTAACTTTGCAACTCTTTGCCTGTTTCATTTTGATGATGGATTTCTTCCCTGTATTTTGTAGCCCCTTCCAATAGAGGGTTAATGTTTGAGGAGCCTCACTTATCACTTCAGGATTTGAACCCCTAGGCATGTATGGTGATACCAGGTAAAAGACTTTCCTGGCTTTTTGTAAGGGTGTTTGGGAGATGTTCTGCTATTTGCTGAAAGGCTTTAGTTACCACCTCACTCTCGTATCTGAATCAGGGGGCCCATCGTTTCTCAGATCTCAGGGCCATCTTGAAAAGCAAGTGAAGGAAAGAGAAAATTAGATCCATGTTTCCTTAATTAACCTGTCTGGTTTTCTTGTTCATTTCATGGCACCCTACCTGCCTCCTTGCAATGTTCACAGCACCCATATGCCTCATATACACCTTAGTAGAATAGGTCCAGGGCCAGTACACTTGATAACAACCTGGAGGACACATAGAAGGTCCTTGGTCAAGTAACTGTAGCAAGGACAGCCTTTTTTTAAGTGTTGGATGTGGAAGAAAGGAAGAGAACTGTAGGGAATCACAGCAATATTATACTGAGCAGGCTGGTCTAGTGAAAGGTGTCCTTGCCCATGGCAGGGGATTGGAACCAGATGAGCTTTAAGGTCCCTTCCAACACAAACCATTTTATGCTTCCCAAAATGTGGAAATTTCCACTTGGGCCCGCTACCAGCACGGTGATTGTGGTTCAGACAGGAT
This sequence comes from Forpus xanthops, assembly GCA_032466535.1. Lineage (NCBI taxonomy): Eukaryota > Metazoa > Chordata > Aves > Psittaciformes > Psittacidae > Forpus > Forpus xanthops. The sequence goes on along the minus strand of JASSUY010031712.1, from coordinate 47,330 downwards.
GCTGCCTTTCCTAATGCTGTGGGAAACTATGGCCCGAGTTAAAAGATGAGCTTTATCCTGCGTCATTCCAGCTTTGTTTTGTCAAAGCCATCCTACAGTTTACAATGCCATGGATCTCTCCAGTGCAGTAAAACAAGCAGAGCTGACATCCTTACCTGGATGCTGGCTCCTGCGGGCATTGTGCATTGTTTATAGTTACATCCAAGCAGCAGCAAAACAGAGGGTGGTTTTGTAGCTTCCCTCAAGCCAGGAATACACTGCTAGCAGGAGAAGGGCCAGCTGAAGTACACTTTGCAGCTATTTGTTCTCTTAAATAGTTTAAGCATAAGCTGCTGCTATCTGGATAAAACACGGTTACATAAAGAGAAGTCTGCTCCTGGAAAACTGATTTGAGTTGTATTGTTGCATCCAGAGGAGGGAATATAATGAGAGAGAAACGCCCATTGGTTAGTCACAGCCACATAATCAGAAGTCTTGGCCTCTTGCCCACAGTTCTGTTTTCATATGGGATCTTATTTAATTGCTTCTATATTTTGGGGGGTAACATTTAGTCTCCCTCCAGGCATACATAACCTTTTTACACAGAAAAAGAGGGCAAGCATGGCAGAATACGTTCTGGGGATGGGGAGAGGGGAATCTGGGGTAGCAGATGATGAGGAATGGCATCTTCCCTCAACCAAGAGGAAATCTGATTAGATAAAAAATGTTAAGGCTGCTAATATGAAACAAGCAGCTTTGTGGTTGCCCTTGACAATGGCTTGTTATCTTCAGCCCCAGCAATGGGATGAGTGCAGAGCCAGCCCTGGTGGGGGGGAAGGAAAAGGTAGGACATTAAAGCACAGGAGGTGGGAGACTGGTTCTTCCACTTACTCCATGTGCGCACGCTGCTTTGTCACCTGCAGAAAGTCAAAGCCTTTATGTTGTCACAATGAACGTCCCTTTGGTGCTCCAAGTGCCATGTCACCATTGATAGTACTGTTACTTGGCACTCTAATTATATACTTTTCTTCTAGACCAAGCCATTGCTATTAGCCCAGCTCCCTCAATTATGTTAATTCATGTGCATCTCTGTGTTTTGGAGGAGAAAAGGAAAGAAGAAGGGGAGGAGAACCTGTATTGGAAATCGTGGAGAACTGTGAGAGGCTCTTAAAGTTTACTTATTGTTCAGAGCTGAAAAGACTTTGTATTCCAGTGAAGGAATAATAGCGATGAGATGTGGGAAACGGGTACAGCCGCCTGTGCCAGTTGTGTCTGAGATGTTCAGACGCAGCACACTTGGCTGTGAGACAGCAGTGAGGAGGCTTAGCATCTGTGCTGTGGGTGAATGCAACTTCAGATTTAATCTGGACCAAAAGCAGCCTGGAAAGGACTCACTGGTTTATTAAACAGGGCTCTACTAACTTACATGCTCCTATTTAGTGACTTTGTTAGGGTTATGGTCTCTTGATACAAAATTAATCACATTTCATCGTCTTCCATGGTGTTTTTCATCATGTCTTCTGCTTTCAGTGGAGGTGAGAAGTGAAGACTTGGTATCCCAATTGCCAAGGTTCTTTCCAACAGGAGCATTTAACCCTTTCCTGCTGCAGCTAAAGCTGTCTGGCCTGGAGCAGATCATCCCAAGGAGGGAAGAGGTAGGACAGGAGTCTGCTATGGCCTAATTGGGCCCTGCAGCCCTCAGTGCTCTTATCAACACCCTTTCCTTCAGAAAAATCTGGTTCTTCGCTCTGCTTTTGCCTGTACCCCAGCTCCTCCAGGGATAGAGCTTTGAGTAACCTGGTATAGTGGACCCCTGCTCATGGCAGAGATTGGAATTAGGTGATTTTAAAGGTCTATTCCAACCCAAACCATTCCATGATTTTATGTGGGAAACATGAAGCTTTCATCTTGCCTTGCTCCTGGATCCTGGCACTGGCAAGAAGCAGCAATGAGCGATGCCTGAGCCTTGTCCATTACTAAATGAAAATAAGGTCTGAATCCTGTTTCTCTGGGTACACATGGAGTTGCTGCAGCTATGGGACCATATCTGTAGAGAAGGATGATCTAAAGGGAGTGACACAGACCACAAAAGCTAAAGGTGTGAAGCTGCCACTGTTACAATGGCTTTTCCCCCCAGAGAGAAACCAACTTTAATTTGAGTGATTAAATGATAACCTTCTATTTCAGGGTACTGAGAGGCAGTGCTGAGAACCACACTCTTATTTTCTTCAGATGCTTAGTACATAAAGCAGAAGGGCTCAGTCCTGTAAGTGGCTGAGCCCTCTTGCCCCGATCCTCCAAAGCCTTTAAGCATGCGATTAACTTTAAACATGTGAGTGCTCTCAGCAAAGTCAAAGGGGTTGGGGTGTATTTAATGAGCTCACCTGAACGCAGCCTGGGCCTGGCTCAGGTTCAGGCTCAGCGAGTGCAAATCCTGAGTAATTCCACCAAAATCCAAGATTTATTCAATGTTTGCTTATCTGCAGATGAGAACCCCCCCTCACAGAGTTTAACTCAATTGACTCTTTCCTTATTCCCAGAGGAGTTTGTATGGTCCTTATTACCACAATGATTCATGATTGAACATGCATCTATCATAGCACTCCTGTGCAGTAGGGAAATTGAGTATTTCCCATTATATAGAGGGAAGAACTCGATGCTCAAATCTATTTGGGGATCTCATCAGCATTGCTAACAATAACGCTGTCTGCTGCATCACCTGAGCACTAGGGTCCCTAACTATTATCTTTGGAAGACTCTCGGTTGTGCCATTGCTCACTACGTGGGAACAGAGCAGAGTTGGGAATTCAGCATTTTTCCATGGCCTAAAACTTAGAATCTGGGGTTTTAGTTTTAATCTTGAGCAGTGGCTCTGTGGCAGCCTATGCTATGGCAGCTGCTGCCTGCCCTCAGCCCTCTCTCCCCTCACCTCTCACAGGCCTTGACCAGTGCTTTGACAAGCACCAGCACCAAACACCTTCTTTTGTCACCTCTTGATAGAAACCATCTCTTAAGGCGCTGGATATGCTTTAAAGCACAAGGTGGTGGTTCACTGTTTGAATTCCTGAGCAGGAGGGATCTAGCTGTTGATGAAACCTTTCCATCAGCAGGTACTGCAATGATTACAAAGTGTGTATTGAGGAAAGCATTGAAGGTTTGGAAGTCACCAAATGCAACATTTCCATTGACGTGCAAATCTCTTTTGTTCCTGAGTCCCCATGTACCTGCTGCCTCACAGGACAGTGTGAGAGCTTTCCTCTGGGCTTTACTTAGCTCCTGAGAGGCTTGGAGATCAGCGTGTTACACACAGCTGTGATTCCTGCATCCCATTGATCTGCTTTGCTAATTCCTGTTAACTAATACATCTCTCAGGTTATTCCTACCTACCTTTGATCTTTTCACACGTCTGTGGCTTTTGCTGTCAGCTGAACATCACCTGAAATAAGGATTACAGCTGAAAGGTCCTCTGTGTGTGCATATACCTCAGCCTAGGAAATAGCATGGACACTTTTGTGTGTCAGGCTCAAATCTTTACCGTGGCTGGAGGAAATGAAGATAAAGCACGAGGAAAAAGGGAGCCCAGGTACCCACTTCCTGATCAAGAATGGTTTCCAACATCAGTGTCACTGCTCTTCCCAGGCCAGCCGCTCACAGAGGAGGAATTCAGCTGGTGGCTGGTATAGATGGAGCAATGATAACTCATTATACAGACCTGCTTTTCTGGGTGACTGTCCTCAGGAATTCATCAAGCGGGTGTTCCCAAGTCTGTAGGAAATAGATACACCAGGAGAGGCACTAAGAATCTTCACGGGTGTTATCTCTGTCACCTCACATGGCCACAAGTAACAAACTGGTTTGTCAAACTGGGTTCTCCTGATGCAGGAGTTCAAAGATGCAGCTGTAATTGTGAACTGTCCAATCAGTCAGCCCAATGTGCACTCCCTACCTCCGGAGAAGTTTAAGGGCCTTAGGAGCAGTTGTAGTGCTTTTATTTCAAGAGTGGGGTTTAATTCTTCAGTTGGAGCTGGCCTCACCCCTGAACAGGTCATGGCAACCTAAAGAGAACTCTTATCTCCCATCTTACCTGTGTAGTCTTGAGGCAAATCTTTCATCTGTGCTTTTTGCTATTAAGCTCTTAGACTAAATACTCACTATAGAGACAGTACCTGGCACTTGTCAGAAGTAGGACATTTAGACCAAATGAGTCACACCAGTATTCTTTTCTCATCTCTCTCTAAAGAGCTTCAGAGTGTGGAGGAAGACCTTTGCCTTGCTACCTTTTCATTCCATGACTCTTCTGAGAGAGCATCAGCCTTTGCTCTTCAATCTGCCCTCATTTTAAATAAGATGTAGTTCTTTATTAATAATGAAGGTTTTCCTTTGTATTTAATTCATCTTCATGGCCCATCTGAAATGGGTTACCCAAGGAAGTTGTGAGTACTCCATTGCTGTCAGTGTTCAAGGCTGGGTTGGACATAGCCTTGGGTGGTATGGTTTAGGGGGTGGTATTCCTGCCCATGGCAGGGGGTTGGAACTAGATGATCTTAAGGTCCTTTCCAACCCTGACTATTCTATGATTCTATGACCCTTTATTAGTGGTAATGTCTGTAGTATTTAAGCACTGGCCTTTGGGTTGAGAGCGTGCCAAATTTCTCACGCTGGTTGATTAGGACAATTCTGGAAACAAGGCGCTGTTAAACTTTTGGCTATCCCTGGGAAAGTTGTTTTCTTTCCCAAGACAATCACTGCCACAAGTCATGTCTACATGGTGCAGCAGAGCATGCTGTAGAGATCCCCTGGTTACCATCCCACTGCATCCCAGTAGAACCCCATGCAATGGTGTTAGTTATCACAGGGATAATTAGCTTGAGTAACTCACAGCATTACGTGCAGCATGCCGATGGTTTCCAGTGTCAGGGTTAGCTCAGCCCATGTCTAACCCAGGGAATTTTGCTCTTCATTCCATTAGCAGTCTGAGCCATCAGCAGCCGAGGGTGCAAAAGCGAAGCCGCAACAAGCAAGAGGCTTCATCTGGAAAAGAACAGTCTTTTTTCAAACTGAACCTGCTCTCCATGTGCCCTCTTAACTCTTGTGTTCTTCTCTCATGCTTCTCCTTGTTCTGGAGACTCCTGTCAGGGCTGTGGATGCTTGCAGGAGAAAGCTGAAGCATTTTATTTCCAATCCATAATGAGCCCACAATGCAGCCATGCGTGTTAGCGCTCCTTTACGAGGTTTCTTTTTAAGCAGTGCTGGTACTTTTGTCTCTATTTTTCATTCCTTTCCAAATATCCTCACCTGTAAAGCTAAAGAAAGTGAAATAGCTTTACCCAGACTTCAGGAAGCACAACAGAGGTGCGAGGTTTGCAAAAGGCCAGAGTTTTCCTTAGAGAAAATGACTCAATGCTTCTTCTGTAGTATCTGATCTTTAGGAAATAGTGCCTAGGCTGTTTCACATTCAGTTTTTACCCCACTGTTATCTATATACAGGATTTCCTGCTGTGCACAAGTTCTATGAGTTTGCTTATATACTTCAAATCAATCACCCCAGCTTTTGTAAGACAGTGCAAAATACCTGCACATCTTTCAAGCCAGCTCTTGGCCTCCAGGACAGAAGGAAGTACCACCAAGCAATGGTGCTCAGGAAGACTGAATGGGTGATTGATGAGCATGGATCCCAGTGTGCACGTTTGCTCCTTTCTACCATGTGTTTGAAAACCCTGAGATCTTTTTTATTGGAAGACTGAGGCTGCAGAGAGGTAAATGAAACCCCTAAAATTACAAAGGACATATATCTGCAAAGCTTCTGACCTGCAGAGGTGTATCCAGCACATGGCTCTACATCCGCTTGAAGTGACACAATGTTCCTTGAACTGCTGTAAAGAAAATGATGGTGCATTTTGGTAATGGGGAGAAATCTCTTCTCAGGCATCTTGGGTACTCCTGATCCGAAGCTGTCTTCCACGGTTTTCAAGTGTGTCAAATAGTCCTTGTGCGTTGATTCAGCAAGGGGAAAACCTGACAAATATATACAACTTACTCCAAAAGAAGTTTTAGGTACCAGCTGTCTTTCACACTTGATATTTCCATGTTACAAAATAGTCCCTTCTAGAAAGGTTATTGGTGTATCTGTGTAAGTTCTCACTGCTCTACACTACGGGGCCACATTTTGTTTAGCAACAGAATAAAGATCTAGCACCACTCTTGAGATCATCAGCATCATTAAACCAGATTGTAATTTGTTTTGTGTGGCCCTTGGCATAGAGGAGTCAGAAGAGCATTGGTGTATAGAGCAGTGATTGAGGGTAGTGTTATGCAAATATCTGAGCATCTTGACTGTTTTGCTGGAGCCATAGGGAAGATAAATGAAGTGACCCAACCCTGCTTCCTCTTAATTGCTCTGATGGAGGTTTGCCTTTCTTAACAAATGCTTCTGAAGAGCAGCTTAAACTTTATGCTTAGTTTTAGTTGTTCTGTCTCAGGGTCTTTTTTCCCCTTGGATCCTGTGGAAGAGGCACAATTCATTCCTCAGCATATAGCACCCTCTATGAGAAGGTTTGAGGCTTATGTCTTCATGGATGTAATTGGTTTGGAAGCTTTACCAGCTTTGACTTTAATGCCGTGAAGACAGATGGGGCTGCAGAAAGAGTCAGCCATGAAGACCATCTGCAGAACAGGAGCGTGAGACTGCAGTGAATGTGGTGACCAGCTTTCTGTCTTGAAAACAGCACAAGCCCCATTTGTGGTGGCTGTCAGTCAGTCTCTAAACCTGTGTTTCCTCTGAATAATCATATGGGTATCCATTTCTGTAGCAGGTGATGCTGAATACAACACTTAATTACAAAAGCTGATAAAAATGTAGTTTATTGCAGTTGGGCACCATGTTTCTCTTCCTCTGCAACTCCAGCTCATTTGAGTCAGTAGCTGGAGACCGAGTTTTGCTCTCTAGATGCTTTTACCCCTGGGGAGTACAATCATTCTCTTATTTCAGGCAAGTGGCAAAGCTGATATAAATATTGCTTATATCTTTCATGTTGTTAGTAGAAAACATCTAAGCTTCACATAGGATGTTCCCTTCTGATGAGCTATCAGCATTAACCCAGGGGAGTTCCTTTGGGTTGGCCTTTTTATGATCAATTTAGATTAAATACCTTCTGAAACCAGTAGTAAGCAAAAACTCTGAATGGGATTTGAGCCGCCAAATGCAAATGAGTGGTTCCTGAAATCATGAATGCAAAAAAAAGGTGGTGAGAAATTTTGCCTGGTTTTGTACTAATAAGAAAGGAGCATGTTTAGGAAAGGACAGTTTTCTCTACAAAGAATTTACTGTAGTGTGTTTAAATGTGCACTGAAATGTACAGTCAGTACAATATGGTTCTGGATGTATTTAAAAAGCACAGTGCTAGTTATCTCCAAGTTGAGGGAAGCTCCTTGTCTTTTATATAGGAAGGAAACTATCAAGTAGGTTGTTTAAAATCACTTGTCTGCCAGGTTGCTGAGCCAGCTACCTTCAAGGTATGCTGACGGGCCTTGAGGAAGACTAAGCACATTGCCAAAAGCTTCCTGAATTAATGTGGGCTCCTCCTCTCAAAGAGTGATGACTTTCTAATCAAAAATTAATAGATTGCTTTAAAGGATGGCAATTTCTTCTGCAGAGGTTTTCCTTGGCTGCTTGTCCTTTGGCATACTTGCATACCTGCTTTTCTAAGGATGCCTGTTCTCTGTGTAAATAATACTGCCTCCAAGTTCAGAATACAGGAGAACATTCTTCAGGATATAATGCTTGGCTTATGCAGACTGATAGCATTGGGAGCCCTGAGAACTCTGATGAGTTGATAGGTCATGTCTGCAGAAGGCACTTTTGAAGATAAATGTACTTTGTATTTGCTAAACCCCACTTCTCTTCCCCAGTCCTATTGATTTTAATTTGAAAGCAAGTTACAAATAGGTCTGGATTAATCCTCAGGATGAAAGATGGATTAAATAAGGTGGCAAACAATGATAAGAAAATGGGTATAAAGAGCAGCAAGGGGGAGAGGACTGGTTTTTAGCCATAAAGACGCATGGTTCTGTGGAGTAGAGGTTGGAATGGGAGAAGGTAGGTTTGATGATGGATGGGCAAGAAAAGACCGCTCGGAGAGTGGCTAAGAGCCTGATGGCATGGATAGGGAGCAGGGGGCTTTTGGCTGAGCTTGTTGGCTGCAGGTCACATCAGAAATTGAAAGCAAGAGGGATCTCTGAGCTCTGGTAGAGTTAGAAAGCTACTGCATTAGAGAGAAGGTGGAAGACTTCTGGATGGAAACTTGAAAGTGAGAGAAATGAGCTGGAGAGGGCAGAGATCTCCAAAGAAAAATAGATTAGTTACTCAGCTACAGTTCTGAGTAATAGCATCTCTATTATGCCAACACTGTTAAAGAACCATGGTCTGTTCTCCTTGGGCTGTTCTGCCTCACCCTGTGAAGATCAAACACCACGAGCTGACCAGCCAGATATGCAATGCACAGCAGCTTCTTTGCTAACTCCATGTCCGCAACTCTGTTCATACCGTCGTACTGTGAAACCATTTAATAACCTAAACAGTGGATTCCAGTCATTCAGATAGTTGTCCATGTCCTCAACTTCGGCGTATTTGATGAAGTGCACTGCCTTCTGTAGAATGCTGCCAATTTATATCCGGTCAAATTTATTTATGGGCAGATTCTTTAATTTGAGCATACAAACAGAAACCTGCGCATAATTGCTCATCCAAGAGACTGAGGCAAATCACAGGGTAGCAATATGACAGATTGTTCTTGATACAATCTCTCCTATAGCAGAATTTTACTGCCTCCACAAAATTGAAAAGGTGCCTTTTAAAAACTGATGTCTCAAAGGACATAGTATAAAAAAACCCAAACCAAAAAGCTAACGAACCCAACGCTCCTGCCAGTTGATTACTTCTTTTTAGGAGTTTTAGTGCCAAATTTTAAAGTCAGCTACTTTCCAACAGAAGGATGTCGAGATGGATGCTTGCTGACATTCTTCTTCGCAAGTCCTTGGCCAGACTCTATATATCAGTGAAATTGGAATTTGCTTGTCCTAGGATGGATGAGGAGAGAGTGGTAGTTGGCTTCAGGTCAAGTTACTGCCTGAGTTCTGTAATACATCCCCAAGGATCTCATCACATACCTTTGAAAGGCACCAGTGACTTAACTTGGTGCTGCAGAGGAGTTCTATTTTTAGCTCTTCTCTCTTACAGGAGCTGTTTCTTATTAAGGTGCCAAACTCTGCCTGCATGCCTTGTTTTATTTCTAGCAATCTCTCTGTATAACCTGTGTTTCATGAGCCATTCTGTTTCCCTCTGGGTTGGTGTCTGAACTCAATCTGTTGCTGCTCTGAAGAAGTCCATCTTCTCTATGTTTAGTTTTAGGGAAAGGATTCTGGCTGGGAGGCAGGAGAAGCACTCAGTAAGATACTATGAGCTTTTTGGTCTCCTGGAGTTGATGTCTATGATGAACACTTAAGGACACAAATCAAGGTTTATAAGGAAAACATGCAAATCTAAACACACACTAGATTTCCCAAGAGGCTTCTATTGCTGTACATTGGTTAGAAAGGAAACTTTAGCTAAAAGGTTCAGTTGTACTACTTTGATTTAGGCTGGGACTCCAGGGAAGAACCAAAAGAGATTTATCCCTGCAGTAGGAAGTTTGAGCAAACTCACAATCAGTTTAGGGCTTCTTTATGCTCTTTAAAAATCTAGTGGTGATAATGTTAGAGTGTGGGAGATTTGATTTCTGCTTTCTCCATCTTCGTATCAACAAGATTTGTTATTTCTTGCATCATAAAATTGGTCAAATTTGCCTTCCTGCATTTGAAGTCAACGGATCTTGAAGCTGTGGAGAGATGGCAGGGGTGGACCAAGTATGGGCTGAAAACTGGCTCCTAATGCTCGCTTCTAACTGCTTGGGAGACTAAATACTCAAGGTTGATTTTATATGCAGCACTGCTAAATGTTCTAGGAATCCTCTGCCACTCCATTAAGCTTAGCTGCAGTGAAAGTCCCATGAAGAACAAGTGATAATCGCTCTGTCTGCTTCAGCTACTCCTAATAGCTCTTCTTCTCATCAGTCTACTAAAAAGCAAGTGAAAGGGGAGAAGAAACCTGTATACACAAACCTGAGAGATCGTATATAGAATTATATCTTCTGCAGCTTTTAAGAGTGTCTATAACATGGACCTTGAAGGCTTGCATTTAAACAAAAGTAGTTCACCAAAAAAGGGTTGTGACTATGCAACTGTGCCACATAATTGAATGGGTCACATTTCATTGTCAGCTTTGCAGTGCATAAATTGATTACTTCCCTTTGGGATCTAAATTAAGCCAAGGAAATGCTTTCAACTTTTCTTCTCAGTGTGTTTTTTTTTCTTTCTTTCTTTTTTTTTGTTTTTAGTCTAATTTTATGGGTTCCCTGCTCTGCTTTTTAGCTGGGAGGCCTGAAACAGGGATTTGAGACTATCTGACACTAGTCTGACTTCAAGGTCTGTGTTCTTCAATGGTGGCTGGCTATGAAGGACTTAGGGATGCGCTCAGTCTCAATCACTCTTATTAATTGTACTCCCTGAGCTCCTCTCTGCTGAGGAAATTCCTAGCTTAGAGGACATGTACCCAGGAGTCATCATCCATGTTTAAAGCTTATGTAGGAGCAGGTTAATCCTTCCTCTGCAACCATGTGAAAGTCTCCCAAGCAGTTGCAGAGGTGTTTACTGAAGTCTTCCCATGTGAATCTCTCCTTTTGTAGTTTATAGAGGCTCCTCATTGTAAGCCACCTCATGCTCCCTTTCCTGTAATAACAAGACCGGAGGTCAGGTAGGGAAATAGTCTTGCAAAATTGCTCTAAACTTTACCTCTCTCTTAAAGATTGTTCTTAAAACTTATATATCAACATATCCTACCGGGTATCTGTCTTCTTCAACAAGACAGCTTGAAGGAGCACATGTGAGTTGTTCCAACATGTTGGAGAAAACTGTTGGAATATTAAAGTGTAGTTTGGGTATGAGTCAGGGCTTCAGATCAGGACTCACAATCCTTGGGTTGTTTGTCCATCTCAACAAATGAGCTGACAGCTAAGACAGCTCAATCCTTTGCCAAGTCCTCTCAGGGTAACCCTGTGATGCCATTTCACTTATCGCATTTGATTGCAGGGCTAAGAGGAGAAGTGTAATACATGTATTATGTTCAATGTGGGCTGATCAGTGTTTTTCACACTCTGTGTAGGAGGATTACATCTGTGTTATTTTTAAGAGCCATTTATTCATTTAATAGTTGATCCAGAAGTCTACTTGCTTATGCCCACTACCCAAAGTTGTATGTTTCCTTGGACTAAGAAGTATTTTTCCAGGTCAAAATGTCACGTTTTCCCCTTAAACAAATTCTTCCACCTGGAAACTGAAATCAAGAAAAGCAGTGAAATCTCAGGGTCTTTTTCACTGCTAACAAATAATTATCTCGTATGTAGATCATGGCCAAAGTTTATGTTTCCATATGCATTTCCAATCAGTCAGTTCGAGTTATACTGCATAAAAGCAAATGAAGGTGAAGGCATTCTCTAAAGCCTCTTCTCATACCTCTTACAGAGTGCGTTCACTGGGATGGTGTTTGGCAAAGGGAATGGCAACAATGAAAACACAGTTACTAAGCACAGACTATAAGCAAAGGGCTGGCTGGGAAATTAGAGTGTACAGAGAAATCCAAAAGCAGTGTAATTCGTGTGGTTTACAGTAGTTGTGTTTCCTCCTTGATTGCTGAGTTTGTGGACTAGAAGTTAGAAGATCAAAGAGCAGAAACAGTAGAAAGCATCCTCTTCATCTCTGTTGTGCTTACTGGTGTAGTTTTGTCTTTAGAAGACTCAAAGCCCACTGACTTGAGTAAGCTACCTTGCAACATTAATTGCTGTTGTCCCAGGACAATACATTTCACTTAAGAATGGGATTTCATTGAAGTAATAGACCTGTTTTTCACTTGTGCTAGGTCATTCACACATTTTGATGATTGGAAGGAGCCTTTAATTATTGAGAGTGTTACGTAACCTTTTAGTTCCCTTTGCACTAAGGGCAAATGAAAGTGAGGTCTAATTGGCTTGTGTGCTTCCTTAATAATTAACAAATAGATGAAATAGCTTAAGACTGTCTTGAGACTTTTTTGCTGTAGCCTCTATACTATAATTAAGTCTATTAGTGTTGAATAATGGGAGAGCCAGGAGTATGATGTTCTTTCACACGGTGAATGAAGGAAAATGTCAGTGCAGAGGCCAGATTAGATACTCTGCACAGTAGCTCAAATTGTTCTTCATAGCAAACTTGCTTGATTAGGCCAATTAATGCAGAGGTGTTATGACTAGGGGCAAAAAGTGGTGAATAGTGTCACGTTTCTAATAACTACTGTGAGTTCATGTCTCTTATTAAGCAATGGGTGGCAGCAATTCAACAATGAGAAAAGGTCTCTCTGTGCACGAATTGTATATGATTTGAGCAGCATTCTGCATAGAAGAGTATTACAGCAGGAAGCGTGGAACTAACCTCACCCCCAGATCTCAGTTGTAAGTTTTCTACTTGGATTTCAGGCCTGAAAAGATTAGGGTTTTCTGAGATGTGAGTGGGCTGCCATGACTCAAGGCAGAAGTGCCATTGGATCTTCTGGGTAATGGAGGCCATAGAATCTCTTCCAGGCTTTAGTATTAAGCTCAGCACTTTGCTTGACCCAAATATATCTCTTTGAAAGTCATTTCATCTTCAAAATTGCACCATCTTCTTGGTGATCTGTTTTCTTCTCAAAAGAGAAGAATGGTTGATGCAATCATCTTCATCTATCATAAATTTCCATTGTCTTATCCATATTTTAACTGTCTTTTCCAGACAGGGTAGGTATATTTAAAGAAAAGCACAGATTCTCACAAAAATATACACAGAATAGCATGGGATGTTAATGGCAAATTGGTCTGTGGGGAGTTCTGTAGGAGGGAATTTCCTCACCTGTGTTTCCTGTGGCTGTAGAGCGTCTGTCCAAGGACAGTGTGTACACCAATGATAGATGGGGTGCCAGGGCAGCTTCCCCATCCGCAGGGAAGGTGTTCAGTCTTTGTGCCAGCTCTGGTAGTGCCCTTGGAGAGCTCTTCTATGTATCAGTCTAGGTTTGGCATGTTTTTTTTCAATGAAGTTTACTCCAAAAGCATTTAGGACTCAGTAGGGAATTATTTCAGCTAATTCATGAACCTAAATTTGGAAAATGCTTGTCAGGGGATTTTAAACTCATTCATTTGTCTGCAGAGATCTGTTGGCAGAAGTGATGTGCTAGGAAATGCTCAAAGGGTGGCTGTGTTTGTGAGGTGCTCCCATGCCAAGGCATGGAGAGAAAGAAAGAGACCTGTCCTTCAGTCAGGGCTGAAGTGCTTTTTGATACCCACGGGACTGAGTAAACCAAGGCTGCTCTTTTCTGGAATGAAGCCATTCATAAATTGAATTTCAAGTATGTGTCATTTTTTATTTCTCCTCTTCCCTTCTCCTCCACTTTAAAAGTAGATAAATACAGTGGAGGGATTGGGAATCGTGCATGAAATTGATGCTCTGGAAATGTTCCTTTGAGTTCTGGAGTCAGAGAACAAAGCTATCAGCAGGCTTTCCGTAGTGGCTTCTCAAGCTCTGTTCTTACCTACTTTGTAATTTGAGAACAATCACGTCTCCAAGGTCAGAATCATGGTCTTTATGATTATGGACCACCATAGGTGCAGGGAATGTTATCAGAGTACTGTGGCCCTCAAAATCTCCTGTAGGTTCACCCATAAGAGGCATTTCTTATCTCCTCCAAGTCTCTTGTCTTGATGGAATCACAGAATGGTCTGGTTTGGAAAAGACCTGAGGATTGTCCCATTCCAACCTCCTGCCATGGGCAGGGATAACTTCCATTACACCAGGTTGCTCAAGGCTGTGTCCAGCCTGTCCTTCTTACTCTCTTTGCTGTGCATCTCTGGCATGTGAAAAGATTTAACTTTTACATTGCTCTAATTGCTCCAGGAGAGAGCTCCTATGCAACCGAACTGCATTTAGATCATGGTTATGTAGGATGAGAAGGTGAGGATGGTCAGGAAAAGAGGCCTCCTATGTTTTGGATTTAATGGTGTAGTGAATTATGAGTTACTAATTGGAGTGGTGTCATTAAAGGCAGGTAATCAAAGCAGGGAAACAGGCACATTTACCAAAGCGTTATTACTGCCTTTCTTATCAAATACAATTTAAATATTGGCAAATTGTAAGGTGATTAACAATTTGCTCTAAAATTACACAGCTTTGAAACCACTAATCTGCACAAAATAACTAGCTTAAATGAACATATGTGTGTAGAAGGCTACAGCTAGTGAGCAGATAAGGAAACTGCTTTGTAAAGCTGTTTTAATAAAGCTATAGGAAATAGTCTTATCAGGGCTCCTAAAGCAGCTGCATATGCTATGATTGATCTAATCATGTACACTATTGATCACTAAGAATCTAACTATAAGGAGACAGTCAAGTTAGAGAAACATGCATTAAACACATGAAATTCCAATTTTAAAAGGCTGATTATGGAGCAGGACTTCAGGAGGAAGAGAAAAGAAAAACGGGGAGACATTGGAGTTTGGCTAGCAGGAGAAATATAGCTTGCACTGGTTCAGATTATTCATATTGGTGCACAGTGGCTTTTTGTCACCAAAAAACGTCCTGATTAATAATATGGAAAAATAGGGTTTAGTTTTACAAATGGTGCTGAACTAAGAGTCAAGCAGATAATGAGAAACAATCTGATACATGAGGAGGATTAATTCTGAGTACCCGGGTTGTAATAGCGCAGCACAGCTCAATGTAGATAAATGGAAGACAATAAGCTTAGGAGTAAAGAAGTCCATAGTAAATGCCTGCTCCGATAGAAGCTGACTCGGGGAAAGAAATAAGCTACTGGAGAAATATTGCCTATTCAGCCTCAAAGCCAAAGAGGGGAATGGGATGTTGAACTGCTGCTGCTGCTGAAGAGGAATAGTAGAGGATGTGGAACACTGTGGTTAGCGCTCACCAGTGCACTGTAAACCTGGTGGTGGGAAAGCAAAGAGTAGGATACAGAGGGTAATGCAGCTCACACGGACAGAAGTGGTCCTTAAGGTTCAGAAATCTATGCAGAAAACCAAATTCCTGGTTTTGAGAGCAGCAAAATGCAGGGCATTTGCAGTGGTGTAGTATGTTGGCACAAGGCATATAGATTTTTCCCACCAATGAAAGTGGAAGCTTTGATTCATGTAATTTGGTGTTTATATGCTCATGAAATTCAGAGCAAAACTGGGGAAGCAGCCAAAGGAAACATCCATGGAGAACCCTGGGGGGTGAAAGGGAGAAGCCCATGCTGTGGAGCAGGGCTCTCCTGAGAGCTTACCTCTTTGGCATTGTAGGAGTGAATGTATGAGAATATGATGGAAGGAACCACGGTACAAGGCTCAGAAGAGAGGTAAATATAGTTTATACTATGGCACACTTATGGGAGTCTTGCTATTGGAAAAAGTTCCTCTGTCCCCTCTGCTTTAATCCATAATGTTTGGCCTTCGGTGGTTTTATTTTTCCTCTTATTTTAGAATGTCTTGCTGTGATGACTTTATCTAATTTAGGTTTTCTAATACATTTGTAACATCATATTAGTGCTGTTGTAATTGTAATGGATAAGAAGTTGGACACGGTTTGAGGTGAGGGGCTATGGCAGGCCCGTGGATTCCCTGACTGAAGGCATGAAGTTAGAACTAGGTCTCAAAGACATTGAAGTGTATCCATGAGAAATGAGGCACCGAAGGCATCCGAGTGGGAAAGTAGAAGGTATCCAAATGGGAAAGTAAAAGGGATCTGGAGGAGTGAATCAGATAAGAGGAGTAACTAGCTACAAAGAAAGAACTTGGCAAAACAGTGGACTTCAGTAATGAGGTAAAGGGTCATCCGATAATGTGCCATTGTTAACTAATATTAACCATGGCTAAAAAGACACATGTTTGATAGAAAAGACATATAAGTAGTGGTTTGTAGTAACAAAGAACCGATATTTTTTTCTTCCTACTAAGTCACTGAAGATACGCATGTGTGTGATTTTTGGCCATCTCAATGGCAGTGATTTGTAGTAAAAGGAAGTGGTTTTAACTCGTACCAAAAGACGCAGCTTCTCCTTAAAGTTGTTGCTCACTTTAAACCTAAAGAATATAATAAATACCCCCTTTATTTTGGTATTTTTTTCTACCTCTCAAGACTTCTGTCTCCTTTCCTGGCATTGTTTGGTTCTGTATGCAGCCTCAATTCAGGATGTCTGTGAGGATCATTCTATGTTTACTTGTAGCAGAAATAAATAGCATAGATCTCATGCTTACGCACTGTGTAACCGCTCTTGAAAGGTTAGCACGGGTGGCAGAGCCTGCTCCATAGCTGAGGTCAGTAAAGAATACGTGCTTTTAAGTAAGACTGAGTAGATTCCAAGCTAGACAGTAAAGCAAGGTAATGAGGTCTACTGTTACTGTAATTGGGTTTTGGTAATACCTATCTATGGTTAAGTGTTGTCTCATATAACAAAGGCTGTTTCATTCAGTCAAATAATCAATCTCCATGAGGGTCAGTCAAAACACATGATTTTCTTTCCATTCTCAGGCGGCTGGTAGGAGATCAAGAGCCATTGTTGCAATGTGTTAGAAAGAGACTTCATAGCCATCAGTGTGGTTGACCCAGTAATTATCATAGAATCATAGCATCATGGAATATTTCATTTTGGAAGGGTCCTTAAATCTCATTCAGTTCCATTCCCCAGCCATGCACAGGGACACCTTCTACTAGAGCAGCCCCATCCAACCTGGCCTTGAGCACTGCCAGGGATGGGGCACCCATGCATCCCTGGGCACCCTGTGACAGTGCCTCAGCACCCTCACAGGGAGGAATTTTCTGCCTAATGTCTAATCTAAATCTCCCCTCTGTCAGTTTATCCTCTTCATCTACCTGCAACATACACTCATCAAAATCTTCGTGCTACATTCTGAAGTTTAATGAGTGTTCTAAAGATGTCCAATTTGACTTTAAGGATAAAATATTAAAGATAAAAACCACATAGAAACAATATACTGACCTCTAGGGATGCTCTAGCATTCCAACTTAACAGTGATTTAATTAGAGAGACAAGTAATTAAAGAATTAACGTTAATTAAAAATCAATAATTTCAGCAGCTGTTCTCTTCCTCTGCTATTAACATGCATATTTTTTGAGGTCAAACTCTATAGAATAGTACTCTCATAAGGCCTCAGATATGCCATCTGTCAGCACTGAGACATGGAAACTCATTTCTATGTGTGAGCAGGAACCGGGGTGTAAAGCCACTTGTGCATCCTTGTGGGAGCACTGTGACCTGATGCTTGCTCCTTGCTGAATGTGGCCCTAAGGGTTCTGGACCTGGTCCTCCTGTGACCCTCCAAGCTGCAAGAAGGACCATTACTAGCAGACTTGTTTTCATGGCCCATTACAGCAGCAGGATGGTTTAAGCCACACGTGTGAAATGGATGTAATATATGTACTAGTGAGCTGTGACGTAAAGCCTATCTGATCTTGACAATGCTCATGCTGTGCATAGTGCCTTCATTGATTCACTTGGCTCTCAATGCGCACATCACTTTGAATATATGAATGCCCAAGCAGGTTTGCTTAGACCCTGTTTTTCTGCTAATTATGTTTTTATGGCTTTGGAATTTGAAAGCAAACTTTGTTTTTCTAAAGCCTTGTGTGTGTGCAATGAGAGTCTTGCCATGAAAGCTTTCTCCATCCACAGGTACCTTGGGAATCCAGAGTGTAGGAGGCTGGCTACTGCTGTACTAGGGAACTTTTCAATTCTACGTTCTTTTTGTCATGATCTTCTAAATCAGTAACTCAGTATAAGTTTTAACGTAGTCCTGTAATCACTAAATCTTGTTCTGCCTTTTCCCTCCTGAAGGTACAGCTGTGAAGGCATTTTAATAGAAGGCTGTATGGTAATGGCTTTGATCTCGTATGTTAAAATCCCTTGTTGCAGCTAAGCAGTACTCCTGGGGGACAGGGGAGGTGTGAACCAGCTCATGGACCGGGGGAGTTTGAACTTTGTGAATTAGTCTGATTGCTCAAAGTGGCAAATTCTCCATCCTTGGCAGTGTTCAAGGCTGGGATGGGCAAAGCCTTGGGTGACATGGTCTAGTGTGAGCTGTCCCTGCTCATAGGAGGAGTTGGAACTGAATGATTTTAAGGTCCCTTCAACACAAACTGTTCTGTGATTCTATAAGACTGAGAGTAGCTCAGGAGCATCCAAACTCCAATCCACTGCCCAATGCTTTGCGCAGTTGTCATACCGCCTCTCTTGAAACCATGAACATCCTTTCCAAACACTATCCCATGCTTTCTGCAACCTTGCTGATGTCTGCCAGTTCAGCAGGACCCATACAGACTCGCCACCACAGAAGCATTGAGCTGGGTGGCCTCGATGGCATTGAGTAATTCTAATTATTGATATAGCCTCGTAAATCACAGCCCTGGAGTCCACCACAGAAGCCTGTCAGTAAACCAAATGCTGGTTGCTTAACCTGCATTGCAGTCACACAGAGGCACCCCTGATTTCCACATTCCATGGCAAGTAATCCCTTTAGCTGGATAGTAATGGGTGAGAACGGTGTCAGACCATGCTGTGCTCTGTGGCTGCCCCCCTTGCTGCACCTGGTTCAGCAGCATCCCTCAATACCAGCTCTGCTTTGACCCTGCAGCACCATGTAGTAATTTTTCTAACACTGCATTATGCAGAGTCAGGAAAACGATTATTACTCAAGGCAATTTTCTATACATTACAAATTCCTTTTGCAGTTATCACTTTAAATTAGGACAAAATGCTCTGTGATTCCTGACTTAACACAAGGCTGCAGCCAAAGAAATGGAAACGTGTGCAGGGAGGGAGCTGAGTTTGTTCTTTTTGCTGTGCTTTCCGTTTTCATGCAGCTTTCTGGTACGTAGCTGACGTTTAAGTAAAGCCAGAGATCTTCCAGAGCATAGGGAGAGCGCTTCTCCAGTGTGTGATGTGGTCAAGGGAGAAATAAGATGGAGCTGGAAAAACCCAGAAGAGACTTCTCAAGAGGGGCTTTTCAGGGTCTGACCTGAGAGCTCTGCGCACAGAGCCTTGGTGCTGTTATAACTCTGACACTACAGGCTTAGGATAAGTATTTCCACTAACCAAGGTCCAGTGTACATTTACTGCCATGCAACACCCATGGTTGTCTTGGAACCTGTCTGAATTCACACCCATAGAAAAGACTGCAAATCAAACCTCTCCTTTTTTCACTTCTTTTCAGAGGTTTTAATGCTTTCAAGGAAATACTGTTTTAAAATTAATACAATCCAAAAGGCAGTTTAAATAACAGGATACTCAACAGTTACTAAAGCCTCCTTCAACAGATCTGAGTGCAAGACTGCTATCTTTTCGGTTACACTTACTGAATGCAGATTTGAATTGCAAAAAGGCTATTAAAAATAGCTGGCACAATTTAAACCAGACTGAGTCAAACTGACAAAGCAGAAAATAACATGAACTGGAGACGCACTTGTGTGCTATATCATGTTAATGATTCCGTGTTCTAAACCAGGAACAGCTCAATAATATATGCTGTTACCAAACAAATGTATGGTTTATTAATGTAAATTAAGATAGGGAAAAATAGAGCAGTATGGGATGGGAAAGAAAACGGTTATTCAGGAAGATTAAACTTGCTGTACATCAGAGCTTTATGGCACATCCCCACTGGGATTTTGTGTGCTGTTGGTAAAGATTCTATCTGCAAATTTTACATCTGGACTTAGTCATTTTGAATGGAAGAGGATGCACACTGCATGATATAGATACAGCACAGGAGGAAAAGTTGTCCAAATGGATGTGGATACTCGATAGTCATTTTGAATGGAAGAGGATGCACACTGCATGATATAGATACAGCACAGGAGGCAAAGTTGTCCAAGTGGATGTAGGTACTCACTTTTAAGCCACTCTGGAGTTCCGGTAATGAGATCCAAGAGGAGAGCAACAGTAGAGTAGTTAAAAATAGGGGTTTGCTGTTACACACTTGGTCTAATGGCCTAACCCTTTGTGTTTTCATAGAATAGTTAGGTTTGGAAAGGATCTGAAGGTCTCCTAGTTCCAACCCTTTATTTCACATAACTGCTTGAGTACAATGGATAATTGACAAAAGAAGGAAGCTGAACTCCTCACGGCGGTGTTAAACTGACAATGAAAGTAATAGCAAGTAACTCTTGATTCTGAGGCAGGACTGGTGATGCCTCTCCTCCAGGAGCCAGGCTGTGTCCTCGTAGTGAGGTGACATATGGAGTTTGTGCTAGTGACTTCTGTAGCCAAAACAGGCTCTGGAGATTCACTCTGCCTATGGTAACACCATGAAGATTTACCATACTGTTTTTCTTATGCAGACTGCTATCCATATGTTCTGGGCAGACAGGATGCTGCCTGGCACTGTGATGTGATCATTCCTTACATCTGCATTTTACTGTACATGATATGCCTGTGAGCGCTGGATGCCCGGAGATCCCCCCCTCTGGCTAATCTGTCATGTTCCCTTGACAGCTATTTAACAAGAATTTATCAACATGACTCAAAGGTACTTCTCTGGCACTTTTAATATGTAAAAATCTCAATAAGGAAACTCTTGCTAATGCAGGCCATGGAGCTAAGTCAAACCAGATGGCCTTAGGATGGTTTTGATCCAGTGCCTATTGAAACAGCAAAGCTGGGTCTTCAGATGAACTAAAGAGCATGTCCAAAAATGGTTGAGTGCATTGGGCTTCATGGGGTTTTTCTGCCATGGTTCCTTAATTTAGCTCTAGTTCAAATTACCTAGGCTGTGGCTAGGAAGAGCTAAATGTATTATACCTGCTCTGTGGCTGAGCTGTGTCTGCTCAAGTCCAGCTATGTTGCCCATAGTTCAGACTGCAGAGGAGGGACTTGGGGTCCCTGTCAAGACCCTGAGTGTGACTGCATCTCCCAGGGGTGCTGGCAGGGGGTGCCATGAATGTTGTAGGTGCCAACCTTGTCTGGAGGTTGGCTTTAAGGCTGAAGTTTGAGCATAGACGTTCCCTTGTAATCCCTCAGCTGCAACTGGCTTTGGCCGTTGCATACAGTTGCTGCTTGGGACTTCAGCTATGGGAGGATGTCAGTCTGGGTGGCTGGGTGAGGTTTACCATTGCTGCATTCCTCACCGTTGACAAAAGGATAGGCCCGTGGCTAGAGCAGATGACTGCAATATGAATTCGGTTCCTGACAGACTCTGGCTCTGATGCTGTGTTGGCCAAGGCTGTTTAAGACTGTTCAGTTTGTTTCAGTTTAGGTTTTGCTTTTACAAACCCATATGTAAAATTCCATTTTTTTTCAATAAATATGTGGAGTTAAAAGAAATAAAGTGAACTTGAGATGGGTCCTCTAAAAACCCGAGTGTATGTGGGGATAGCTGGGAGGTTGTGTACTTGAGCTTCTGGGGTCCATATGTCTCCATGGAAGTTCCAGTGGTCAGAATATAGCTGTAGATGAACTGCAGCTAGCTTTTGGCAAGGATTCATATTCAGGTGGTTTAGGATTTCAAAACCACTCTCATAGTATCAAATAGAGTTGGCAGAGGGAAGAAGAGGAGGTATCTAGTGCAGAGTGCATATACTTCTCTATTTGATATTTCTCTGTATTTCTCTCCGGTTTACTAGCCCTTCTTCTGCCTTCATAGTTTACAAAGACTCTTCATCATAGTGTAGCTCCGAGCAGTACCACTCTCACCTTAGGCAATGCAGCCTTGCTACTGCTTAGTGCTAATAGAGTCAGGCAACTTGGCTGTTCGAGTGCTGGGCTCTGGTGCAAGATAATAGATATCCTCCACATGGAGTAACATGGGTAAAATTGGTTAAAAGGAACCTTGCAAAGACAAGTATATCAAAGACTGTGCAGATCACAGCTAAGGAAGAGCTCTGACAAATTGTGCTGCATCTGAAACAGGGAATGAATCTGTACTTCTGTTGTTAGAAGCCAGCAAAGAATCATCGCTTAAAATGCAGATAGGTCTCATATAGCTCCTTAGGTAATATTCAGGTGCTTAAGTGTGTCTCTAAGCTGTTGTTTTACTAAATTATCCCATCCATAACAATATTTGTAGACAACCATCTATTTTGCTCTACTGGAGTTAATTCTGTAACCTGTGAGAAGTCTGCTATATAATAACAACATTAAAAGCTGAAGCAAGAAAGTAATATGCATCACAGATGCGTGTGTAAATTATACTGAAATAGAGGAAATTTCAAGTGCAAACATTACATCCAATTTGTTTAAATTTGAAGGAAACAGAATAAATTCACTGCATTGTTCCTTAATTTCTAGGAAAAGACCAAGCGCAGTATGGCGCTTCGGATCTATCAGCTTATGGAAACTCGCCATGACTTGATTGTAAACTCAGTTATGAGTTTTACACTTGACTGTCACGGACACTGTGGTGGGGCTATAGTTATTTTAGCTATGAACCTACAACTCTTACATTGAAGCCTGTTGCAGGGGGCAGTTTCGGACTTGCAGATGGGAACCATGGCAGTGTTTTAACCCTTGCATTTCCCTTGGTGGCAGGAGTCTTGTCGGCTGAAGAGCAAAACACCGCTTGATTCTGTTATAAAGATATATGGCAGGACTGGCAACTCATTTCAGTGTTTTGGCTGGTGAAGATGAAACAGTACAAAGCAGAATGTCATTATGAAGTGGGATATGTAGTATGCGCTGCCTTCTAAATCCGGTAAGGCTTGGAGATGAGAAGAGCTGAAATAAATGTAGTAGTCGTTTGGGAATCATTTGGCAGTGGATTGCTGTGAGATGTGAACGCTGAGCTCCGTGTCACGTGGGATCTGTGTTCTACTGACTGAGGGAACACGAGCGTCACGATAGTACATTGGCAAAGCATGAAGTGTCAGAGCACTGTGTTGGTGGGGGCAACAGCAGACATTATGTTGCCACAGGCAGCAGTTATCTTATGAGTCAGCTTGAAAAAAAGGCAAGAACAAAACGTGTTGTTGAAATAGGAACTTGCTGTAGGATCCAGCAAATCAAAGGTTATCGTTAATCAGAGACACGGAAAAGAAACAGAACTTTCCCCCCTCGTCCCTGAGAATCCACTGTAAAATTATTCCATCTCTGGTGCAATAGATTCCCTTTCTCGTTGTTCCCACTGAGTATGCCAAAGGATGGGCAGTTTGGATGAGGATGACGGGCAGGTTTTTCTTTCTCTGCTTCTTTTTGTTGCTTAGCAGCTGAGCTGCTGGTCATACACTCAGCACGGCAAGTGTTGCGCACAGTGGGAATGAAAGCTCTATTTGTCATCTTGATAAATCTTATTTGTAACACTTCTGTAAAGGATGTGACATTAGCTGAAGGAGAGATCTGGGGACATAGGGTAGCACACAAAACATAGTTCTGACTGATTGGATGTCACAATGCAAATGAAGCATGGTCTCACGTGAAGTAGTAATTGCAGCTGTGTTGTCACTTGCTTTGTGTATTCTTTGCAGCCTCCCTATTGATTCACAAGATGTTGCTATAGGAGCTGGAACATAAGTTTTCTCAGTTTCTCTGGTTATGTTTTATTGATTTTTCTTGCTTAATAAAAAAATCCTTCCTGATTTCTGACAGGAGCCAGTTGTTTATAGCCTGTTCTTATGTAGGAGCAGCTTTTGTGACACCCTACATTCACAGCTGTGTAGGTCTTGTTGACGACGGCAGAAACAAGATCATGCAATATCAGACTGGTTTAGGTTGGAAAGGACCTTAAGATCATCCAGTTCCAACCCCATGACACGGGCAGGGGCACCTTCCATTAGAACAGGTTGCTCAACATATACATCATTCTGTCTGAGGTCAGTTTTCCTTTAGTTCTCACTGCACCACCATGTGGAAATGATAATGTGGTCATTTTGTGCCGCTGTGTCAACAAGGTTTTCCTACCTACAGGTAGCTGGATGAACAGTCAGTCTGCCCTCAGCACTATAACTTAACATAGATATACATTAAGGGTAGAACGCTTCTTTATTCATTCTTAGTGTGGCATCTTTCGGGGCCTAGGCTGAAGGCTGGATGAAACTGAAGCATTTTCTGAGGTTTTCCTGATTTTGGTAAAATACTAATTTAAAAAGAAATATGGGGGAAGGGAGGAATCTGTAAACAGAAACCTTTCATTCAGATTTATCCATTGAGCACCATTTTCAGGTGCGAAAAATGGAAGATTCATGTCTACAAAAAGCTGAATTTCACTCAAATGAGCAGATGCTCTAATTTGCAAAAAAAAAAAGTGGATTCCCCCCCCAATTCTAGTCTGTCCATGTTTTGACATGTCTTCTGAACTGGCACATCATACTTTTGCCACTCTGTGTGTTCCAAAGAGGCAAGATATAATGTAGGGAAAGGCTGTATGACACCAGAAAATCCTCCTTCAGCTGGGAGGAGATAAGGCATTTCTTACAGATGAGTGGATTCATTGATTGTAAGATTGGCATGCAAAGCCAGAATGATCTAGGGCTTTGTCTGCAGTTATTTGTGTCTCCATCCACAATTTAAGTCAAGTTCTTGATGGTAGAAACAATGATTTTTAGAAACAGTGATGAGTTTGCAATGCTGTTTATCTGTTCAGAGCAGGATCTATGTCTCCATCTCTTTGCAGGTTCAGTTTATGAACCTGACTGTGGCTTCTAGATGTTACTGTATTACACATATTGCATTAGTTGGTGATGAAGAGGATAATTTCATCCCTTCCGAGCCTTAATGTGCAATTTGAAAACGAATGATTTCTGTTTAGCTGAATGCCTGGAAGCTGTCGACAGATGTAGGAGTATTTGTTTTGCAAAACTTCCACTGCTTCCATTTCATGCTATCAGTTATTCGTTGAAATGAGCAGATGACACTGGAAATGATGAAGAGGGAACAGCGGAGTTCTCTAACCCATCTCATGGGCCACATAGATCACTTCTGTAACAGCAGAAGTTTGGTAGCTGAGAGCGTTTATTTTTCATTTGAAGCTGTAGGCAACTTGTTCTGTCTATGAGAGGCATTGCCACTATGGCGGGTTGAATAAAGGTGAGTGTTTGAATTGACTTGGGCTTGTGGCTACTCAAGAAGGAGCAGTAGGCCGACAGTATCAGCTTTTGGGAAGGCAGCAGTGCAGTAGGGATAGCATGATATATGTTATCAGGAGTGAATTATCTGCAGCCCAGGGTACTGGGATTCTATTGCTGTCTTTATCCCTGCTTGGCTGGATCACCTTGGATGAACCAGAGCACTTGCATGCAGGTGGGCTTGGTTTCCTTCTCTCCATGGAGAAGCTGGGCTCCTTTGATTAATAATAAGGGGGTCCTTGCAAACTACTCTTCTAACTTAAACACTATGGAGGTGCCTAAAATTTTAAGGAGGAAAAGAAATCTCGAGGATAACGAACCATAACAGCAGGAAGAAAATGGTACAGTTCTTTAAAGCAAGATAGCTGGGCTTTTTAATACAAAAGGGCTGCAAACTGCGTGAAAACACTGAAAGAACACAGTAAAACAGAAGTTTTCATTTTAAGGAGATATAAAATGGTTTCTATGATGTCAATCTGAAAACCTAATTAGCTAGGAAAAGGGTTCAGTTGTATGGTATTGCATGGAAACAGAATAGAGAGAAAAGGAAGGCGTGGCACGTTCTTGACATATTTTTAGGCTCGTTCAGGGTCAATCATAATTTGCTCTCAACGTTGCTGCCATTGATTTGCAATCTAATCTTGCTGAGAGCACTTGTAAGTAATTCTGTATGTCTAACAATGGGTTATCTGCTTCATATTTTCTATCGGTGAGATCTGTAACTGGGCTTTGTAAAGATAAGGGGGTAATTTTTATAGTTCCTAGACAAGCAGGCTAATTTAACATGATTGTAGAAACCTAAATAAGGTGTTGACTGTGTTTTGCTTTTGTGGGTATTGGTTTTTGCTTTGTGGAAGCATAGACAGAGAGAACTTGAGAAGTTTTGCTGGTTTAGCATTCAGCTGCTTGATCCAGGGCATGAGTTGTGGGTACGTTGATGCATGGCAGCCAACCTCATATCCAGAGAATTACAGTGACCTGGTTTGGCTTGGGGATGCAAATGGTAATAAAATCAGGATATTTTCCCAAGAAATAACTGTGTGAGCTGTATGCTAGAGTTGATTTTGTTTAGCAACCGACTTCAAGGTTAGCTGTACAAATAACGAAAGCATGGTGATTGGAGAGTACATGCATATTTCAACAAGCAGTTCAGATAGGTGAGTTAAACTATACGTTGCAATGTAGTAAGAGGGCATTATTTAAGGAGAACAGCTGAGAGAAAGTAGAAAGACTGTGTGAGGTGGTGACAGGTAACAGGTAGCCCTGCTTGGTGCTGGTGGGTGAGAAATGGACGTTTCCCTGTGCACTTGCTTTGGTGAGTGACAGTCTCATTTTATAATAAAGGAATATTCAGTATTCCCAAGTGCCCTTGGCTTATGGAATGGTTTTGCGGCTTTCTGTAGCGCTTTCAGAATCACTGCTCAGCAGAGCATGTTTACCCAATTAATTGGTGCTTTATCAGCCCTAACTAACAAGCATAATTCATAGGATCCCAGCAAAGCGTTTGATGCAGGCCAGGAGGTTAGGAGAATGGAAAGGAGGAAGTACCTTTAAGCTCCAGCCAGAATTACATAGTTGTTTTGCTAAAGGTGCATATGAAGTTATTAAGAAGGACCTCCCATATGAAGATAGGATGAGAAAGTTGGTGTTGTTCAGCCTGGAGAAGAGAAGGCTGTGTGGAGACCTCATAGCAGCCTTCCAGTATCTGAATGGGACCTATAGGGATGCTGGGGAGGGTCTCTTCATTAGGAACTGTAGTGAGAGGACAAGGGGTAACGGGTTCAAACTTAAACAGGGGAAGTTTAGATTGGATCTGAGGAAGAA
>JASSUY010031712.1:0-11711 GCA_032466535.1 Forpus xanthops | reverse complement strand
CCCTAGCTTCCCGCACAACATCCCTGTATTCTTCCCAGGCCGCCTGTCCTTGCTTCCACCTTTTATAAGCCTCTTTTATTCCTCTGAATTTTCCTCAGCAGCTCCTTATCCATCCAAGGAGGTCTCCTGGCCTTCCTGCAGTACTTCCTTCTAGTAGAGATGTATCACTCCTGAGCTTGCAGCAGCTGATCCTTGAATATCAACCAGCAGTCTTGGTCCCCCCTGCCCTCTAGGGCTAAGTATTTCAAACCAACTTTATAAATGTTTCCTAACTATATCTCCAGTTAGCCACTAACTTCCATTTAAATACTTGTGCATGACCTGTGTCTGGCATGTTTGCTATGGCCCGTGTTGTGCTCACTAGCCTTTACACTGGTGGTGTTTCCACCTGTAAATGACATGTGTATCTGATGGAGCAGAGCCATCACCTTTTGCGCCTTGCTCAGTGCTGCAAAGCATTCATACGCATCTGCCTTTCATTCCATCCATCACTACCACCCAAACACTGTCTTGATCACAGGCCTGGGCCATGAAGCACCACAGGCTCAAACTGTGCCTTGCACAAATGACCCGTCTGAACTTCTGAAGAACAACTCCAGAACAAAGTATGTTGTCCAATTTGAGGATGCCTCATTAATTTAAAGTGTATGGCAGGAGAACAGGGGAGAAGGTGAATTAAGGAAGGGAAGTCACAGAATCACAGAATAGTTTGGGTTGGAGGAGATCTTAAAAATCTTCTAGTTCCAGCCACTCTGCCATTTGCAGGAACATCTGTGTGTGTTACCCCAAATGTAACATCTGATCTGCCTTGGAGATAGAACTAGTTTCCTAGTGGACAAACTGTTCTGCGGGAGTCCCTCCTTCCTTTCTTTCTCTGCTAGGAATGGTCTCTAATGAGGAATTGTCTCTAACAAGGAAGGGCTCCCACTGAGCTGAGTTGAGATTCAAACACCTGGCTCCCTTCTCCCTTCTCCCTCTGCTGTGATTGGCACTGACCATAGAGGAGCAATGTGTTGTGGAAGGATACATGTGAGTTGCTAAAATACCAATAGAGAAAATTCATGCCAGCAAGCACAAGAGATAAAAAGAAGTTAATTGAAGTCAGGCAGAAAAGGAGCAGCAGGAGAGGAAAGAGAGGTGTGCAGAAAGGACGGCAGAAACACCTGCGCTGGAGGGCAGAGAAGTGCAGCTATGGACACCCAGATACCAGCACAGTGCAGTAGGTAAAGATTACATGCTGGGCCTGGGAAGTGGGCACCATCCTCCTGCCTGCCCAGAAGTCTTTAGTTAGGACACCAGTGTCTGTGTGCCCAGGCGCTATCCTATGCTGGGCTGGGGACAGAGGTGACACTTGTGCATGTCACCACAGGTTTGATAACATTCTTCATTTTGCTTGTTGAATCTATTTTTATCTTGAGTGCGGACAACAATGTATTTGTGCGTACATGTGCTTGGCCAGTGCAACAAGCAGATAGATGTGCATTGCTGAGAAATCCCTTACTCCTGGAGGTTACAAACAAAAGCTTTCAAATGTAATTAAAACTTTGAACGGGGAGAGTCAGATCTGAGGGGGGAAATACCGATTTGCTCTCTGCTTTATCTCTGAATGACCCCTTTCCTGCTGCTGGAAATGCAACAAGAGACAGCCCCATGCTGCCTCAGTTTGAAGATAATAACTTTGATTTTAGCTCCGAGTTCCTGGTGTTTTTTTTTTTTTCAAAGGCAGTCTGACCTCTGACTGGTAAAGTTACTGAATTGCTCCATCTGACATGGTGAGGGGTGGTTCAACAGGTGAGAGCTGGAGCAGTTTGTTTGCAGGCAAGAAATGCAGGTATTTAGAGCATTACAGGTTGTGAAATACTAATTATACATTCTGTATGGGCAGCAAAGATAGACTTCTGTCTTTAAAGAAAAAGTGCTGCTTAATTTCCATTAAAAAAGCAGGTTTTTTTCTCCTGGCTCATTTCACGTGGAGGTTTGTTCTCTTTGCTTGATTAAATGTTAATTCAGCCCACCCTAAAGCGTGCAGTTTCTGTTGTTAAGCACTGGACTTCTAAACACCGTAGATGAAGGAGAGAGTGGCATCAATCACAGGCACAGTGAGAGTGGAAGACAGAAACCGGTGCTAATACAATTAGCACATTTATTTGTCATGCATCAGAGGAGCTGGAGCCCTCCTTGGCACAGGAGCTCTGAATCCCAGCAGCAGCCCGATGGACCAGGTTGTTGCTGAGAGGAACCAGAGGCCTCAGTCCCTCTGGAGGCAGGAGCTTGTGTGTCCTCTGTGGCTCAGCCCTGCTCATCCAGCCAGCCCTTTCATCAAGCTAACATCCTCTGAAGTCGTCACCTTTCCTCCCACCAGCCTTGCAGGATGTCACCCTACTGTCCCTGATTGAGGTGGCAGTGCAGAGGCTCAGCAACACTCACAGGTGCTGAAATGACAAGGAATGACAAATGAAATCTGCAGTGCTCACACCCAGGCAATGCCTCTCGGCTGCCCAGCCATAGCCAGGGGCCATGCAGCCCTTTCCTCGCTTGTCTGAGTTGTTCTCTGAAGCCGACATCCTCAGCAGCATTCAGCGTACTCCATTTACAGTTGCCATCTGTTCCCTTTAATGAGAGAGCTATCAGTTTTTTTCACCTGATTACTGATTGTTCCAGACTATTGTTGATTGCTTTGTTTTATTAATTACTCATTTTGACATGCTGTATCTGTCCCTTTTGTTCTGAAAACAGATGCTCTTGTTTTCGAGCGTCATTACTGATGGTTATTGCTAATAAGATAAAGCCACAGCTCCAGTTTAACTGAGGGGCTTAACACTGTGGCTCTGGTTATTCTGATGTTTCATCACGGGATATTTTAGTCAAGCCTGAGAAAAATATTTCATTCTTAGTGACACAGGGGCTCACATCATTTGAAGAAAAGGGACTTTTCTGTGTTCTTTGATGCATAGAGCAATGAGGTCAGTAGCTGTTCCTGTTCCTAGAGACTGAGATTAAATGATAGACAATACTAATGTCGTTGTGAAATCTCTTCACTTACTCATCCCTGTTGTTGTGGTTATGAAAGGCTGCAGGTTCCTATAAGAAACTTCTCAAGTCAAACTCATTTCCTTACTGTCCTTGGAACTAAGCAATATTTGCTTTTCAGATTGTCAGACAAGGTTCACCACATCTTAAAAACGAAAATGTAGCAGTCTATTAGCAGTGGGGGAGGTAACAGTTGAAAGTGTTTCCACTAACAGTTGCTGTTTTAAAATACGATCTCAGTATTGTCTTAAGCCTTGGAAAAACTGTCTGTGTGTGGAGTTGAGATGGAAGCCGCGTCATTGCTTTCTGATGGAATTAGATACTCTCTCAGTTCAATTTTGAGGAAGTATTTATGAGGTGAAGTCAATTCTTGCAAAACATGGTCTCTCCTTCTGCAACAAATCTGATTGCTGATACTGTGCTTTCACTGTGCTTATTCCCAGCTCCGGGCTCATGCAGTGGATATGAATGGAAACAAGGTGGAGAATCCTATTGACTTGTACATCTATGTGATTGATATGAATGACAACAGACCAGAGTTTATAAACCAAGTCTATAATGGATCTGTTGACGAAGGCTCTAAACCAGGTACAGTTGAAAAAAACTTTTAAAGTTTCAACATTAATCTGGTGTGGTGGCTTCACCTCCTCTTGAGATAGAGGGAATGCAGGAAAGGTTTGCTGTTGCTAGCTCTTTGTTGGGTGGAGGCTGATGGAGGTGATAACAATCTAGCTAATGTATCTTTCCCTAGGTGTCGAGAAAGTGCGGACTGAGGTTAGCATGAACCTGGATCCTGGTGATCCCTTCCTAGATGCGGAATTTGCAAAAGCAGCAGTTTTGTAGAGTAATGCTCTGTGTTGCTGTTGTCACTTATACAAGGTTGTTAGTTTAACTACAGAGTGCTGACAGCCCACCTGGCAGTGGCCATTCCCTGACCTTGTGCCTGAAATGCTGACTATCTGCCTCTATGATACTTAATCTGGTCATTTGCAAACTCAGTATGTGACATCCAGGCAAACTGCAAATAGGTCTCTGTGAAGGTGTGAAGATAATCCTTTCTTACTTTGGGCCAGATGCAAACCCGTTGAAGTAGGAATGTTCCCACTGTAATGGTTGATTCACCCTCCATCTCATGTATTTTCTTATGGAAGGAGAAATGGGGGAAAATGTTTTGTGGGTGAAAAATTAGTGAGGGAGTAAGCTATACACAGAATACAAGGAATGATTTTTATGTGACCATGTTTATATTCTTGGAAAAATACAATTACAAGGGTCTTTCATGTTTTCTTCTCAATTATATTGTTGATTTATTATTTAAGTGCAGTGTAACCCTGCAGTTTCCAATATTGGTAGCAGGGTTGTTTTAGCTTATTGCTGAGCATAGCTAATCTGAGTATATTCATTCTGGGAACATAAATTATTCTGTGAAAACTGTCAGCAGTACAATTGGAAGCCTCCTGAAATCAGGCAGATTTTTCCAAGGCAGATTTTATCCTCAGTTGTTTGTTTGCTGAGGGGTTGAACCCCGTGTGACTTTATTTGGTGTCAGCAAGCATTTATCATGGCTTCTCCCCTGCCTGAGGTGTCATAGGAAAGTCTCTGGGGGCCACTGGTTTTAATCAGGTGATTCACAGGCATCATTGATTGTCTTTCAGCACTGTGAGGAATGGGCTGCTGTGGTGGCATGCAGTGGGAACAGAATGTGATGTTATTTTTGAGGAAATAATAAGTACAGCTCCTTTCCTCATGTGCTTTGGGTGGTGATGTACTGGCTTTGAAGTGCTGATCCTGGTCCTGCTCAGGAGAGGGGATGTGAGAACTCCCTGAGCTAATGCTTCTATTGACATCTACCTAGGCAATTTTCTGGCTTTCATTTGAAAGCCACTTAGGGACATATCAAGGTTTGAAGACTGATACAGCATTTCCATAACAAATCATATTTCTTACATCTTATTCTAGGACAGATCAATATTCAAAGTGTTCCCAAATGTTCTAACTAGCTCTACTCATTTGTGTGAAAGAAGCAGTAAATTGCATCCTCTTCTTGTCTGAAATCCGGATAAGCCTTTGTGCTATTAAATCAAAATAGGATAACTTTGCCTACAGAATGCTTCTGCCTCTTGCTTCTATCAGTGATTTTTTTTGGTGTTTTGTATCCCAGGCTGGAGTGCTTGCCTTTAAGGCAGGCAGGTAGAAAGCAATCTGGTTTTATTCAAAAGCAATTATGTTTGTCTTTGATGTGTTTGTTGGGTTTGGGTTTGTTCTTTTTTTCCTATCTTTCCTGTTTAATCGCTGTTCTTTTAAAGGTTTGTATTAGTATTGAATTGCTGTTCTTAGCTTTTGCAGAATCTCGTGGGAATTTGGGTATCTGAGGCCCTCATTCCATGACTTGGCAATAAACATGATGCTGTGTCTTTGAGAAAGTGATAGAGAGGTCACAGAGTTTCTGAGGATGTCTGCACGCTCCTCCTTTGCCTCAAAGCTCCATGTCCCTGTTCTCTATAGAGACCAGTCTAGACAATGTATTTAGCTAAGAGTAGATCTTGCAGAGATTTGGAAACATTTTTATAGTTCAGGATGCTTCAGAGGATTACAGCAACGAAGGAGGTGCCACACCAGCCGTTGCAAGAGTAAAAATATGCAGCCAGAATTCATGATTATTTGTGGCACTGGTCGACAAATGAAAGACATTGCGTATTCCTAGAGGTAATAGCAAAATGTGTTCAATATTGATTCAACAGTATGTTATATATGTCTATGCATCTATAAATATGTATATGCATATGTGTGTATACCCATCTATAAAGTACAGATTTGCTTCAAGCAAACTAAAAAATCTTATTATATGTTAGAGGAGTTCAGCATTCATTTTCCACTGTTCATTGCTACTGAACTATGCCTGAGGACTAAAAATGCTTCCCTCGATATCCTGTACAATTGTTATTTCTCACATCTTCCATATGCCCATTTATAATGGCTCTGATTAAAAATGCAATATTACTCGATTACCTCAGTACCTGCAAGGTTCTTCATAATTTTGCACACCTCAGATGAGAAAAGTAGCGTGTTAGAGTATCCCAGGTAAGTACTGACTCTGAGGGTAGCTAATGTGAGCAGCCAGTGATTGGTTGAAGTCAGTAGGAATTTTGCCCAGATTAAAAAAAAAAAAAAGAAAACCAGAACATATGGAGCTGAAGCTCTGCCCATGGAAATTTTGCAGAGCAAGACCATCAGAAATATGCTGTTGAGCACAGACTGAGCAGGGCGCAGTGACCTTGAGCTGCAGGGAAAGCCCTGTAAGGCTTTAGCAGGATCAATAGAGCAGATCCCATTCAAAGTGAACAGGAAGGACTCAGTGGTGCTGTCAGAGCACAGCCCAGGGCAAAGCCAAGCACCCGGAGTGCAGGCAGGGCTGTGTCTCAGGGGGTGCTGCAGCACCAGAGGCAAGCAGGATGTGGTGAGCTGACAGAACACTGTGCCTCATCTCTGACCCTTGCAGGACAGCTGCAAATTGTACCTGTCCATTGCAGGGGTTGCAGGGTGGCCAAGGAAGATATGACATACTGACTCGATACAGAATAAGCCAAAAGAAGGTAGAATGAACCAAGAAAGTGGGAACGCAGGAAGGATGTATAGTCGAGCCTGCAGCACAGTGTGATACTGCTGGGCATTTAGCCTCCCATAGAAGAAGCAAGTTTGCTTTAGCCTAAAATACAAATATCCTTCAAAGGGGATTGTCCAAGAGCTGTAAAAATTGGCCACAAGGTGAAGAGACTCATTAGAAACAGTCTGATGGGGTTTAAGTGAAGGGGTTCCCAGACTGCAAAGTACTCAGGCTGCCTGAGTTTCCAAAGAGTGTGCTCTTTGCAGTGTGCAAGTCACCTTGAAGCAATCCTTGACAGGAATAGAAAAGAAAACATCAAGTATTATTAATTATAATAGGTTGTTGTTGCTGGTTAAGGTTATAATAACTTAACTGAAATAGTGTCTTATACCATAGCCTAGTGTTCTTGAAATCAGAAGTTCATACTTCTTGGAGTAAAGTGCTCTGTAGTGCAAACACGTGTCAAAGCCTGGTCCCTGTACATCTTCAAATGTATGCTGGCTCTTAAACTGAATTGCATTTCTTTTTCGTTTTCTGACACTCTCTGGAAAACAATTTAATGCTTTTCTAGCTTATCTAGCCTAAGGTCATGCAGTTGGACAATTTAAATGTGCAAATGCAGACCCTCCCAAAAAGGCGGAACAGGAATAGTGATGCAGGGTTTTCTTTTCAGAAAGGCCATCTTTCTTCCTTTACTCTCCCCCTCCATGAGCTATTTTGATTTAATGTGACACTGTTTGAAAGTGTATCTTAAAAGACCGTGTTTTACTCATATTGAATAATGTTCTGCCTCTTTGAACTTTGTCTCTGTATGAAGAACACAGCCGAGTTTTAAAAATGCAGCTGCAAGCTCGAGCTGAAATCCCTCTGGTCCCTCTGGCAGTCTTAATCAGCAAAGTTCTCCTGGAGCTGCAGAAGTTGCCTTTCAAGCGCTGATAAAGCGGGATGGGTTGCACGGCTTCGCTGCCCAACGCTGCCTGCCCTGAGAGGATTCTGCTGCCTTTTCAAAGCCCGTGTCTGTGAGCTGCAATGTGCAAGCTCCACCACCTTACAGCAGAAAGGAGCTGGGGCTTGGGGTCTGCAACACCAATTACTGCCTGCTGTAAGCCCAGCCCTGCACTTGTACCTCTGAGCTTGCAGCATTCCAAAGGGTGTCTGTGGGGAGTGCTGTTCCAGAAGAAATTCTACAGGTTTTGCTCAGTAAGATAGAATGAAAATGCTTAGACGTAAAAGAAAAAAAGGGGAATTTAATCACAAAGCAAAAACATGATGTAGAGAAGTTGTTTTGTTCACTGCAGAAGCTTAGTTTTGATATAACCACCACAAAATGTACCTTACGGTAGAATGTGGATGTCTCACTTAACTGAAGCATTCAGTTCTGAAAAGGTCAATGTGAAATGCTCTGCAGCGACTCAAGTGCTTTGCTCTGAGTTGTATCTATTTTGCTTTAACAGAAAGATTGTCAGAAATTAACACATCTCTCCAAAACAATTTGTTCTTGTCAGACTGGCCTTTTCCATTCCCATTCATCCTTTCCACTTCGCTGACTTTCTGAATACATCTTTCAAGTCAAAAGCAGAAGTCCAAGTGGCTTCTTTTAAACTCGAGTTTCATCCAGCTCCTTCTCATGTTGCTGTGTGGGATAGTTTCCTCCTGCTACCTTCCCTGGGAGTGGTGTAAATGATGTTAAGTATGGACAGTCCTCCAAAACAAAGGAGTATTAGTATTTCTTACATGAGGAATGTTGTCATTTAAAATTTCCCAATCTCCTCCTGATTTCATGGAACTCTGATACAATAATTGTTGATGGCATGCCATGTGAAAAATGGAATAGCTGGGAGCCAAATCTATATGTGGCAAATTGAGTTAAAGAAATCTCATAAAAATAAGCAGTATATAAAAACCCAAGGATTTGAAAAGCCGATTATTCTACTAGTGTCCCAGTTTGTTTATTTTATTTCTGTGCCAGCAGAGATTCCCTCAGAGATTAGCACCATGGACTAATGCACAGATGGGGCCAGAAACTTGAAAGTCATCTGAATATTAAGAATTTAAATCTTTAGCCTCAGTGATTTGAACAGAAAGCCAATTATGAGGCTGAATTAGTTTTCAAATTAAACTGCAATTTAAGGCTTGTGAAATTAATCTTTTAAGGCATATAGTTGCATTTGTATATATATTCTTGTGGTGAATTTGTATTCTGCTGTTCTGGCTTGTTCCTCTTGTCCAACCTGACAGTACAATTCAGAAAGAGACGACTGGTGTCCTGCAGATGGTTCTTTCAGTGAAGGAACAGAGTGAGTGTTGCTGGGTGGCAGGGGAGGAAGTGAAACCAGCAGTGCCGGAGATCTGAAGAGAGAAGATGCTTCATCTTTAAAAATTAATTGGACACTGAGTGAAAACCCTTTTCTTCCAGTAAAAACCATTCCAAAAACACCATAGTGCTGCTCATAATTAAAACATTAAATATTCTTTTACCAGCTGGAGGCAAATTAATTTTAGCTGTTAGGGAGGATCTGATTCAACAGAGCACCTGAACACAGGTTGGTGAACCTCAGCTGACTTGGCTGCTGGCACAGGACAGCCAGGGTGTTGATAGCACTAGAACCTAGAAATAATCCCAATGCCCTGTGCTTCAGAGAGATTATGTAAAGTTAAAATGGTAAAATCTTCAAGAGCCAGAGTAGTTTTCAGCAGATTCTGCCAGCTGACCCAGAGCTCTTCACATGTTGAGTGCATTGCCTCTGGGTTCATCACAAGCCCAAATGCACCCATCAATGCAGTACTACCTTCTGCAGCTTGGGTAGGTGTTACTCATATCCTTGTACTTTATCTACTGTTAAAAATGACTTTGTCCAACCCATGTATTCTCTCATACATTACACACAGACTTTAGATGCACAATATTCTCTTTTAAGTTCTTTTGCTCAGCCAAGAACAATTTTAAGATAGGGAATTGTTTTTCTGCAGCCACATATGGTAGTGCTTTCCGTTTGGTTTCAAGGTGAATGGTTATGAAATCTGTGCTCTTAATTTCCTTTTTTGAAGCATCTGGTCCCAAGAGCAAGGAAGTGAATTATAGGGCTGTAGGTGAGGAAAAAGATGCAAATCCCCAGGCTGATGGTTTTTCCTTCCAGAAGAAATAGCCAAGTTGCTATAAAGAAAAAAATGTGGAAATACATTCTGAGGCCGCACTAGAAGGGAGTTATAATAGTCCAATCTCTGAATCTTTTTAACCAGCAGTTACAAATGCCATAGTATGATATATATTGAAGTATTTAAATTACTTTACATTACATTATAATATATTTATTATATCACATTGTATTGTTAAAATTCAAGGATTGGATTCAGGCCTTGTGGACGATGCATTAAGTCTAAGGGTTTGCAGCTGGGTATGTACAAATTCACTAGTTCCATACACCTTCAGTTAAGCATGAAGCACAGCCACACTTTCAAGCACAGTTCTGTGGTGGTATTCAGGATGTCTTGCCCTAAGTTATGCTTTCCCTATTTTCTGAGTTCAACTCTGAGAATCAAGAGGATTCATTTGCAAGAGCTCAGCTGAGCTGAGGCTCATTGATTTATGCAGTCAAAAGTACTTGCTCAGAGGCTGAATGTTTTACTTCTGTTATTTCTCTGCAACATGAGGGGTCTATATAGGCTGCAGACTGCTCTACAGGAGTTATCCCCAAATCTGGCTGTGCCCGCATGCACACTGCATTCAATGCATCCGTTCATTTCCTCTCCGGAGGTATTTGTTTCATTTCTAACAATAAGTAGGTATTGTTTCAGTTCTGGGTGACAGCAACTTCTTCAACTTGCTCAGTCATCTCTCCAGACTGCTTCCTGTCTTTATTCTCATTAGGATGGCTCTTTCCTTGTTTGAGGCTGAGAATCTGATGTCTCCTCTAATTAGGAAGTGGCATCCTTTATGAATTAGGTTAGCTGCTTGAAAGGTCAAAATTTGCCAATGATTACAAAATAATGGTGAAAGAGTATGACAGTAGATCTCTGTTAGTACTGAAGGAATAGCGTTCAGAAGAAAAGTGCTGTTTCTATTTAGTTTTCTATCTACAGCATGTGGGGTGCAATTTAAGTATATGCTACAGTTTCCCACAGCCTCCTCTTAGAAAAACTGGTTTGTTGTGGTCTAGATGCATGGTCTGTGTGGTGGGTGGGGAGCTGGCAGACAGGACACATACTGAGGGTGGTGGTGAATAGTTCCTTCTCCAGCTGGGAATCTGACACTAGTGGGGTCCCCCAGGGATCAATACTGAGCTCAGTGCTGTTCAGCATCGTCTTAAGTGATCTACATGATGGGATCAAGTATTCCCTGACCAAGTTTGCTGCTAATACCAGTTTTCATTTGAAACCCTCAACAAGGAGTACATGAAAGTGCTTCAAATCACCCATTGAGTAAGTTTTAATTTTTTAACTTGAGGATACGGATTAGTTTGCTGAGATGCTTTAGTCTTTAACGCTACAGCAGTTCTCCGAACACCCTTCTCAAAATCATACTTACTTGCAAGATCAATTCACCCATAAGGAGCTCTGTGCTGTGCCCTGCAGACTGCTACTGGTGCCCCAGGTAAGGCAAGTAAAACCAACTTGGGATGGCTCATCAGCATTGCAACCTGAATACCTAGAAACAGCCCCCTCCTGTCCCTTACCTCAAATCCCCACACTAGAATGGAAGAAACTTCTTAGTTTTAGGCTTACTTAAAAAAATTCAAAAAATATTAAAAATTTAAAAATTCATAGCACAAGCACACTTCAGCATGTTTATGGATAAGAAAGGTAATATTTTGCATAGGGAAGCTGTATACAAGTAGTTATGTGTATAGTTGTACTCTGAAGACTTGTCTAGGATCCCATCATAGAATAATAGAATCATAGAATAGTTAGGGTTGGAAAGGACCTTAAGACCATCTACTTCCAACCCCCCTGCCATGGGCAGGGACATCTCACACTAAACCATGCCACCCAAGGCTCTGTCCAACCCGGCCTTGAATACCACCAGCGATGGAGCATTCACAGCTTCCCTGGGCAACCCATTCCAGTGCCTCACCACCCT
>JASSUY010031711.1:0-23097 GCA_032466535.1 Forpus xanthops | reverse complement strand
TGATGCAGCTAACATTCTTCTAATTACACGGTCCTGTATATATATAATCTGGTGCAACAACCCTGTAAAGACAATTAAAAACCAGCTCCAAGCAGCATCATTGCAGTGCGAGGTGGCAGGCTCACTCTCTGCAGGCGTCCCCACAGAGGGTCTGTCTCCCCCCCCGACCCCCTCCACTGCATGAGTCTCAGGCTTTTGTACTTACTGATTAAAATTCACACTCATTCCGACTCAGGTGGCCAGCCTGCATTGGAAGAAGTGCTCAGCAGTATCTGTAAGGGTTTACAAGGGTCCATGCTTAACTTATCTATGACTACTCTTAACTTGCCTATGGTTACCCTTAACAGTTTGAAATATATTCAAACTCATCAAAGCCTGGATTGTTCAGAGCCTCTAAAGGGCCATACCCTCGGTCTCTAAGCCAGCCCACAACAATTCCCCCTTTTTCTTTTTGACCAATCAAGGCTTTGCTGATTAATTCCTTGACACTAGATATAATACATTTATAACCTACACAAAAGATTAATAGGATTAACAATAAAACAAAGAATTCGGAGTCTTTCTTTTAAGCATTGCATGATTAACACTTACAACATCTTGAGACAATTGATCTAAAATATTAGAGGATAAATTAAGCTCTGATTTCGTCCAGCAAGCAAGTCGCTTTAAAGTTGCTAAAGCTTTGGCTGCAGAAGCCCCCGGAATGAACACTGATGTTGCCCATATTTTAAAACCTGACCAGAATGTTGGAGCTCCTATTTTCCCACACTTCAATTCATGAATATCACTTTTTTTGTCTCAAATTTTTATTCCACTGCATTAGGGTTACTAGTTTGGGGTGAAACAGCACCAATTGCCCCAAATAACATGGCCCACCATGGGGGTCAGCAGGTATACTGTTCCAAGCACATTCCTCACAGATCAGAAATATTCCTGGGAGTAATGCTTTTGCACTTTGCCCTGTCATGTTACAATTGGGATATAACTGCCAAAATACCTGATTGAGTAATAAACCTGAATTTACTGTTGCCCATTGAAGCATAGGCTGATTCCAATTTTTCTTTTTTGGTATGAAGGA
Organism: Forpus xanthops; assembly: GCA_032466535.1. Lineage (NCBI taxonomy): Eukaryota > Metazoa > Chordata > Aves > Psittaciformes > Psittacidae > Forpus > Forpus xanthops. The sequence continues at coordinate 22,019 of JASSUY010031711.1, read as the reverse complement.
TAACCATCGTCCATTCTTAGTGCTGTTGGTAGCATTTAAACTTCCTAACAAATCTATTTATTCAGGAAGAGACACTAAACTTTATTCAACAATTCAATAATTTTACACTGCCATCCCCCATCCCATTTTGCCTCATTGGCATCAGAGAGATTTAAGGTCTTATTGACCTTACTAAAATTTAACACTGATAAATTTCGCACGTATCCAAATAAGTCTGTGGGCCGCCACGTAGGAACCCCTATTAAGCACCTTCTAAACGATCTCCTGGGGTTTGCAAACTCAAGCAAAATGCTTGCTGACCGGTCTTATTGGTAAAAGTTACCCATACATTCCCTCTAGGTTTCACAATATAAATAGATACTATAATCCTAATAAGGGCTAACCAGACCGTTGCCAGTACTCTCTCAATTTCTGACATCTTGTACTCAGTTGCAAACAGCATTCTTGTCTGTCAGTGAAGGTTTCTCTATTCAGTGACCATTAGAGAGCCATGGTCTCACTCACTTAGCAGGTGTCCACTCCGTTCGTTCTCCTGCAACAATACAAGCATACCCCCTTCCCCACATTGTCAGTTCTTAAGAAACAGGCATTCTGATGAAACAGGAATGTGAAGCAGCTGCAGAAGCAAACTGCCCAGGGTTAACAGTCAAGGCCTGCTCTGCAGCAGCTATCAGCCTGCCCACCAGCAGCCATAAATACCTGCTGGCAGCACCACTTTTGTATTAACCCTTTCTTGCACAAAATGTTAATCTGCTATTCATTTAAAACTTTTACGTGTGTTTTAAACGGCTCCACAGGGTGTTGCAAACTTAAACAAGACGCCTACTGACCCGTCCGGCTGGCAAAGGGGACCTACATACTCTGCCCAGTCTCCCCATAACATGTACTCTTCCCCATAACACGTACACTTCCTCATAGCACATACACTGATCCGGCTCCACAGAGAAGAACCCACACTCAAACACAGGAGCTGCTCAAGCTCCGCTCCTTTCCCCCTCAGTTTTCCCTTTTTTTTTTTTTTTGAGTGATTGAGAACAAACTGCCTTTATTTCGCTACAAACCCGAATTTACACACTGTAACAAACACCTTTGTTGTCTCCACTCTGTTTTTACTTATCACCGACTAACGGCTGCTGTCCATGGGCATAAATCCAACTGTTAATTGGATAGCTCTTTCTCATCACTTCTTGGATCCTTATCTTGCCAACAGCAGTAACTTCTACCAAGGTTAGTTCCCGGGATGTTCCGCAGATGTTCACCTCCCTTCATCCCTCTTTTATCAGGATCCTGCAATTATTCAGGACTTTCCAGCCTGCCCAAGGACAGCTTGCTTTTAACTCTTCTCTTTGCTTAGTTTCATCATGACTTGCAGTCAGGCCTAACACTTATGCGAAGTTATACCAATATATTGATGCAGCTAACATTCTTCTAATTACACGGTCCTGTATATATATAATCTGGTGCAACAACCCTGTAAAGACAATTACAAAACCAGCTCTAAGCAGCATCATTGCAGTGCAAGGTGGCAGGCTCACTCTCTACAGGCATCCCCACAGAGGCTCTGCCCCCCCCCACTGCATGAGTCTCAGGCTTTTGTACTTATTGATTAAAATTCACACTCATTCCGACTCAGGTGGCCAGCCTGCATTGAAAGAAGTGCTCAGCAGTATCTGTAAGGGTTTACAAGGGTCCATGCTTAACTTATCTATGACTACTCTTAACTTATGGTTACTCTTAACTTATCTATGGTTACTTTTAACAGTTCGAAATATATTCCAACTCATCAAAGCCTGGATTGTTTAGAGCCTCTAAAAGGACCATACCCTCAGTCTCTGAGCCAGCCCACATCAACTGAACATGGAATAAATGAACAAAATACTTACAAAAAGTTCAAAGACACATATATTAGAAAGATACCATTAGACTGTGAGGGTAATCTATGCTTCTGAGTCAGCTTAAAGAAACTAGCATCTCCCTGCTAGGATGGGTGGGAGAAGAAAGAGACATTGCACTGCTGTACTGCCTCTCTTCTGGTACATCCTTCTGGGATCCTCTAAGAAAAGTGAGTGTTAGGCATGAAAAAGAGCAACCTCCTTTTATTCAAAATTCAAAAAACCCTCTTTTTTGATAAAAATGTAACAAAAAAAAAAACGAACAAACTTTTAAGTCACCAAGTAACTCAATCAGCTTTAGGTTGGGAAAAATAATTTGTGTGTTCTTGATGAAGATGGGTCACTAAATGGCACAACTTTCAAGTGCACTGGAGCACAGCACTTAAAACTAAGGACAGGGACAGTTGACTATACGGGTATAAAATTCTCACCACCATCAGCTGGTTTCGATCCTCAATAGCACATTCGTAGCAATTCTTTAAAAAACTTTGTGATGCACAGGAAAATCCTCGAACTGGGCTTTCTGACAATGATTCACCACAATTTTCATAGGTTTGACATGCCAGAATTTACCCATTTTAAATGCTATAGCATCTGTAGCACAAGATTAGCCTACTCTGGTTTCAAGTGGTCTGGAGGGAAGAATAGAAATGGGAAGACAGACAATGTGTTTTGTGCAGTGAGGGAATCTGAACAAAAGCTTTGAGAAAAAGGGATTAAATGTCTTGAGAGTTTAGATCACCAAAGTACCCAAAACCATAATAATCTTGCTTTTCCTGCCAATTTAAAGTGTCTATTGGGAACACAAAATAGATACAGTTGTCTCAAGAACTTCTTACACAAGCTGTTCAGTGCCCTGTCTGAAGTTTTTCTTTTTAGTCCCTACAGAATAGTGAAAAATTAAGGTGAGACTGATTCAATAACATTGCTGAATACAATCAAATCTGAAAATAAAACTAATAATACTCAAGTCTGAATGGATCATTTGTATAAAATAAGATGTCATTTTAATGGCATGAAAAAAATCTCATTCATAGTAAAATACTGAAACTCATGTTGAAAACAAATGAAAAGATGGAAAATAGATTTAATAGAACTTTTAGTGAAAAACATCCTTCTTCAACATTCATCTACACAAACACTGCAAGTCAAAGCATGTCAATCTAAAGCCACCACAGAAGTATATAGAAAAATTCTTACCAGCAGCAATAAGCTTTGGATCATTACCCTAACGGTCAGGCTCTGACATCTTAATCACTTAAGATCCTAACTCTGAATGTTATTTCAGGGATTTCAGCAGAATTATCACACAAGATTGCTCAGCCTGAATAAGGATGGCAAAATCACAGCTCCTAGAAATCCAGCACAGCTAGTTGAGGGGTCCTGATACATCTGTATTGTACTCTTTATACAGTATTTTTCACTTCTTTGAATGCGAAAATCTCTCCAAAAGAGTAATTGATACTCATGCTCAAAATTTATGTACAAAATTGATCCTGATAAATTAATCCTGATAATTGATCCTATTTTGCAAAAATAAGAACTCGCAATCTTGACGTTTCAAGGGAACATACTGCAGGGCATTATAAAGAAATTTATAATAGTCTATGAAGAATGATACAGCCTGCAAAGCTGAAGGTTGCCTGGAAAGAATAAACCACAAATCTAAAAAGTTTCAGTTTACCAAAGGTAGCAGGTGGAGAATTTCCTGACTTTCAGCTAAATAACATAAAAGCAAAACACAAATAAAACCTTTTTGAGACCACAGAATCACAGAATGAATTGAGTTTGAAAAGACCTTAAAGCTCATCCAGTTCCAACCCCCTGCCATGGGCAGGAACACCTTCCAGTACACCAGGTTGCTCAAAGCCCCACCCAGCCTGGCCTTGAACACCACCAGGGATGGGGCATCCACAGCTTCTCTGGGCAACCTGTGCCAGTGTCTCATCACCCTCACAGTAAAGAACACCAAGAAGATGCAAACCACTCAGGATGCGATGGTCCAGAGACAAACCCACCCCCTCCAGCCTGGAACCCAAAAGCCACGCTGAGCGCTGAAGCACCCCTCAGCCTGCAATAAACTCCACTGCACGCAACCCAGGAAAGGGAGGGTGGGGTGATCTGCCTAGTGGCAGGTCAGCCGTGCACACACATCACCTCCCAGTCTCTCCCTCTCCCAAGCCTCTGGCAAGTGCAACCCCCTCATTCACCTGAGGAACTTTACTTGAGATTCATCTCCTGACTTATGTAGCTATAATTATGTATCAGATAATCCCTGAAATGATGAACCACTTTCCAGGGTTCACAGACTTCCTGGTTTCTTAAGGCTATTAATGGCCTTCCCCACTCCCCCAATCACTTAAGAGTAACACAAGTTTAGAACTGATGCCTGTAAATTCTAATGCATATGTGCATTACCAGTAGAAGCTTGGTGGTATGGTAATAAATCCTGTATAAATTTACACCATTTGATTAAGGAGTTGCAGAGGGTAATGGCTAGCTGTCTTTAAGCAACAGAATATAAAGAAGACCCCAACTGGAAAGCTGAATTAAGGTACCTCCTCAGAGTAGCATAATCCTCATTACAATTGAAGGGGAACTGATTTCATCAGCATGCCAGCCTGAAGACAGGGCTTGCAAGGGCGCCCAAAGCCTCAAGAGAAAAACAAAATCCTACCAGTTGGTGTTATGAGGATTATGATTTTGCAAGTGCATGTGGCACAACAATTAGCAAATGGCTGAGAGAGGAACGACTGCCCCCAGAAAGCTCTGAGGATGAGAAATTTGAACTCAGTACAATGAGTATTTTCTAAAGGAATCTAAAATGTCTTCAATTAAAAAAAAAAATGAAAAAATAAGAAATTTGTTTAGAACAAAAGAGATATAGACCTTGGGGTTTATCCATGAAACTTCCAAGCCATTAGTTATTCAACAAAGCTAGGTATAAGGATGTGACCTGGCATAAAAAAACCAGAAAGTTAAACAGAGCTTCTTTACATCTACAGATACCACACATGTTTTGTCAGTTTGCAAAGAGAAAATAAATTATGACTCTTGCCCTAGGTTTTGGCAACCTACTTGTTCCAATGAGAAGTTAAGAACGACCCTGTTTATCAAACCCAACATACACCTACACAAGTGCTGTTACCAACAATAACCTGTGGAGCAGGTGCTTAAAGGGAAGGTGTGACAGCATTAAGTATAGGAGTGGCATTTTCCAATACATCCCCCCTGCCAGTAGCAAGAAGTTGCAGAGATTTCCTGAATGAAAGGTCACACATAGTCTCTCAATGAATCTAGCCTCCACTGCTTCATCTAACTGAACTTCCAGTTCATTCAAGTGCTTGGTGCCAAAGGGTCTGGGACAACAGGCTCTGTGACTTAATGACACACTTAATTACATTAAAATGTTGTACTTCAGTAGTTTGTTTTTGTTTGGGTTGGTTTCCCTTTTGTTTGTTTTTATTTTGATTTGTTTGATGTTCTATATTTTGTGTACAATAAGACAGGGAATAACCACTTCTCATCCTCTTTCTTTATACCATTCATAATATCACACCTCAGTCATCTGTTTGCAAGTTGAAGAACATCTGTTTATTAGCCCACCTTGCACAGGGCCATCTTACCCTCCTCACCATTCTTCTCTTATTTTTTCCAGTTCTTCCAGGCTCCTTAGAGCAGAAATTAGGGACTAGAGTGTTTGACAAAATTCTAACAGATTTGGAAGGCTTCGTGTCGCTGTGTGTGCATGCATAGTGTATAAATAACAAATAGCACTGTAAGCAAAGTTTTCATAACCCTGATTACAGTGTACTGATATGTTAAAAACTGAACCAAATGGCAATTATAAGGCAATCTGCATGCATTTTCTTAATGTTCATACCAGCAAAAGGAAACCATCACCCACTTCTAAAAGGCTGGTAATATTTTGAAACCTCCAGAATAACTCTATGACTCATTCAGACCTAACAAAACTTAGCTTAAATTTTGAAGATACTTTCCTAGAAAAAATATAACTCAAGCATCTCATACATCTATGTATAGTGAGCAAAGACTATTAAAGTATCTTATATAAATTTTCAGTCATTGAAATCAAATCAAACCGTCTTTGAAAATGAGCAATTGCGCCATCTTGATAGGGTTTAATTTTCCTTCTAAAGTAATTTTGTTTTATTATACAATATAAGAATTGTCTGATTTATAGTGCAGAGATTCCAGCTAGAAAATTTGAAACTAATGTGAACGAAAGAGCCTATTTCTGCATATATATCAATATTTTTGACAGAAATATCTACTGTTTGTCTCCCGCAGGGCCTACAGAGGTCACATAGCAGTGCTGAGTCTGGTGACGGAACTACATTTAGTTATGCCAAAAATGGCATGTCTCAAATAAGTCACTCAAATATATATTTATCTACATATATGTACATACAATGGCACTGTTTCCTTCAGAATGTGTGCCTGACTTAGAAAATTGTGACACTGATACACTCAAGCAAAAAGATTGATTGCACTGTCCTGAACCTAGCGTTTTACAAGCAGCATATATGTAACACTGTCAAGCTGGAATTTTTCATTCCCCATTATCAGACAGTATTACCAAAGCTCCAATATTAGATATTCTCAGACATTTTTTCCAGACTTCTTTATTAATGTACTGAGAAAAAAGTGGAAAAATCAAACTCAAGCACTCTTTTTTAAAGTCAACAATTTTAACACATACTCACAGAATCCTCTTAAAATTAAACCCCAGTGATGAAGGATGGAAGGAATATGAAGGGTTCACATTTGTAATCAGTCTAAATTCAGATTAACATAACTGTGGCCACCACTGTGAACCAGAGCTGAACCTACCTGGTTTTATGAGAAGGATCTCTTAATTTTCAATGTCATATTTATTTATAAGTCCACACAAAACACCACCTTCAGTATCAGTCACTAGTCAGTAGGCAACAAAACCTGTGTGTCATTTACCTTTCTCTCTGAAAAGAAAATTGCAAGATTATTTATCAAGTAGTAAATTGCACAGGAGGGAGCAGGAGCTCCTGGTGTGGCTTGACTCTGAAGACTCACCACTGGCAGTAGCTTTCTCTACCAGGGGTCTACTGTCTCCCATAAGTTTCCCTAAAGCAAAGGCCTTTCTGACTGTCCACAGGGTTGCCACAGCCTGACAAAAAGTCTCAATGAAATAACTCAAACAAACCCTTAGAAAATGACCTTCATCATTCCAGCATTCATGCCAACCTTTCCCCCAGTGACAGGCTGAAGGAAGGGCAAGCAGAAGCCACAGAGGAAGACCACTGGTTCATGAGTGGAGTCCTATGCACCAGTGCTGGGATTGGAAACAAAGAAGCTGTACAAGCACTGTGCAACTGCTTGCTGAAAATGCTCTGAGTGAGCACGCTGCCTTTTCATACAGTGCCCATTCATGTTCCACAAGTTAACATGATTTTTATTTGGTTGTTTTCCTCATTCCATTGGCAGACTGGATTTAAAAGTAAGTTACTTCAAACATTTACTCCTCTAAAATGTCAAATGGAGTTTGACATCACAGATGGTGAATCATCTTCACATCAGACATTCAGGTCTGACTCATTTGCCTGATGCAGGGATATCATACTTTATTGCTGAAGTCCCTTCAGTGAGAAAGAAGCACTCAACGAATGGGCAAAACTGACTGCAAGCTACACAAGTCTCCCTTGCAAGCTCAAATTCTCCTAACATCCACTCTTTCATGTAAGTTCACGTCTATATAAAAACACAGGGTGAAAACACTTCTAGGGCAGAAAGTCTGAGTACACTTGCTGTCTTATTTGAGGCTTAAATCTTCGCTTGCATGGCCTCAAGCTGAATGTGCTAACGCATGCCAATGTGCCAGCAGGTATTTTAAGCATACTCTAGACACGGTCAACAGTTAGCAACAAAGATGGAAGGTCATTGCATTTAATGTGATTTTGAGACTGTTTTAATCTTGCAGCTGGAACAAAGCCTAAGACTATCCATTCTACTGACAGGGCTTCTTTGCTCTGAAGAATTTCACGGGCAAAGAAGATGGCTGTGACTCACGGGGCTCAGTGCTTAGGTCAGAGTTTGCCTGGAAGAACTGAATCACTTGAAAATCTTACTCATTAAATGCTTCTTAAAATTAGTTTCATTAATTTACATCTGTAGAGATTCATAATGCAAATATTAAGGCTGGTACAATTTAAGAGTGAATGGAAGTGTGTGTGTCTGTAAGCATCGAAAGAAAAAACAGAGCAAAGAGCTAAAAGAATGCCCCTTATTGAGCTCTTGCTGCCCAGAAAGCCAACCATATCCTGGGCTGCATCAAAAGGAGCGTGACCAGCAGAATGAGGGAGGTGATCCTGCCAATCTACTCTGCTCTCATGAGACCGCACTTGGAGTATTGTGTGCAGTTCTGGCGTCCTCAACATAAAAAGGACACGGAACTGTTGGAACAAGTGCAGAGGAGGGCCACAAGGATGATCAGGAGACTGGAGCACCTCCCCTATGAAGATAGGATGATAGAGTTGGGGCTGTTCAGCCTGGAGAAAAGAAGGCTGCGTGGAGACCTCGTAGCAGCCTTCTAGTAACTGAAGGGGGGCTATAAGGATGCTGGGGATGGACTCTTCATTAGCGACTGTGGTGACAGGACTAGGAGTAACGGGTTCAAACTTAAACAGGGGAAGTTTAAATTTAATCTGAGGAAGAAATTCTTTAAGAGTGGTGAGGCACTGGAATGTGTTGCCCAAGGAAGTTGTGAATGCTCCATCGCTGGCAATGTTCAAGGCTGGGTTGGACATAGCCTTGGGTGACATGGTTTAGTGGGAGGTGTCCCTGCCCATGGCAGGGGTTTTGGAACTGGATGATCTTAAGGTCCTTTCCAGCCCTAACTATTCTATGATTCTGTGATTACAGTGAGCTCTTCACATTCTGAGCTAAGGTGATTTGTTAATTTGTCCCATTCCGGTATAACTGATGTAAGCTAGTGTAGTAACCTTTCAAATGTGATGTCCTTCTCTGTTTCCAAATCTGTTTTGAATGTCACATTGATACCAGTGGAGTTGGACTAGACCTGAACAGTTAAGAGATGATGTATTATAGTGGTAGCTAATCTGTGTTCGGTAATTTTACTTTGCAGATTGACTACTTAAGAGTTTATATGCATTCTTCCTATGCATATAAACCCTTATGCATATCCAAGGAAATTAATTCTGACTTTAAAGATGAGTGTAACTTAATAGTGGGGTGGATTTGGGTTTCTACGTACCACTCCAGAGTTTAACATAATGAAGCAATGAGTAGTTTGTGACAAATGAATAAAGTGTCTGTGATAAAACTATTTTTCTTTTTCAGTTCTGACTATTTTATCCTCTGTTGCCTTCTGTAGTTGAAAACTAACTGCAGCAAATTATGAATCAAAATCAAGTTAAGTTAGTCTTTAATAGCTAAGAAGCGTGAAGCCTTACAGCATATCTTGTGTGTTTTCATACACAAGGGCTTCTGTTGCTGGTACTGATGTGTTGCATGAATAGAGATATGGATATACTCAATGCCTTTCATCCCAGGGCTAGGAAGGGAAAAGCTTCTCATTTGCTTGAAACATATTTAGCTTGAAGACACACCTTGCAGTAAATGATACTATGTGTTTGTGTCTTCCTCTAAGAATTAAGATGCTCTGCTGAGACTTCCTAATTCACACCCTTTTTTAGTTGACTTCTCTGGTTTCAGTTTTAGGGGAGTAACTTTTCTAACTTCTGGATCCTTCTGCATCATATTTTAATACTTGACTCCTTATGGATCTGCTGAGAACAGGAATGAACTTCATGAAGGGAGGATCATACCTGTCAACTCTTTCAAAAGCATTTGAGTTATTTCTGTGTTAGCTGTGGGGAAAAGATGCTAGCTAAAAGGCTTTTGATTCACCTGCTTGTAAAGATGACCTATTATCCTGAGCTGAGCAGATTTTTTTTTTTGCCTGAGAAAGTTTGCTTTTCATGTTGTGTATTTTAACTGTAATCTTGCTTCAGGAAATACTTTATTGAAGTTAGTATTTAAGATCATGTTGAATTATTAGAATTCGATCTTTAAAATTCTGTGAACTTAAGGTTTACGTTACACTGCTGTTTGATTCTTTCATGTTGTTGTGTCTGTCTTAATTAAAACTTTCCTATAGGTGTTTAATACTTGTGAAGTGTGTTGTGTTGCTGCTGTAATGAAAGGTGCTCAAATATTCAGAATGGCTTCTACAGCCATGAGACTTAACCTACTTGTTTGTTCAGTATACCACAGGATTCACTTACTTCAAAATTGGGACATGGGCAGGAGGTCATCATCTAGCCTCCCTGGGGCATTGTTGTCTATATTTCTAAGGACTGTTCCACTCGTCTCGGCATGTTGAGGGGATAACTGTTAATATGCCAGATATGGTTGGGTACCAAATGTGTAGTGAAACATGGGAAAAGTTCAGTTTTATTTTTTTACTGTTGCATAGATCCACCAGTTCTAGCAGCAGGGGAAGCTGTAAAGGATAAGGGACAAGTTATATTCAGGTATGTCAGAGTTAAAGTTTTACAGTGTTTAAATTGCTTAATGTCACTTGATGATTTCTTAGGCATTCAGTTAGTATCTTCTACTTTGTTACAGTATCTTCAGGATGGCTGTGTATTTTTACTGTATGGTTGTAGAATGCATAATTCCGTTGGGCAGGTTATCTGTTTTAGATATCAAATACAGTCTTTATTTTGCAGAATGTCTGAGGTTAGAAGAGACCTCTGGAGATCATCAGGTCCAAGCAAGGCCACTCAGAGCTGGTTACCAGGACCGTGTCTGGTCATCTTTTGATGGAGTTGTGGAGTCTAAGAATGGAGACTCCACAACCTCCCTGGGCAACTGGTATCAATGCTTGGTCACACTCAAGGTTGAAAAAGTGTTTCTTGATGTTCAGAGGGACATCCTGTTATTGTTTTTGCACATTGCTTCTCATCCTGTTGCTTGGCACCCCTAGGCAGACTCTGGCTGTGTCCTCTCTGCACATTCCCTTCAGGCATTTATATACATCGATGAGATTCCTGTTGTGGTTTAAACCTCTCAAGGAGTTCTCTCACTCTTCCCCCAGTCCTGGGGGGATGGGGAGGAGAATTGAAAGAATGGAACTCCCACAGGTTGAGATAAGAACAGTTTAGTAATGAAGGTATAACACAAACCACCACTGCTACCACCAGTAATAATAATGACAAGAGAAATACAAGGGAAAAGAATACAATAGCTCACCACTATACCCAGCCCGACCAAGTAGTGCACCTCCCCACCCTTCTGGGTCTCTGCTCTCCGTTTTTTTACATCCTGGGCATGACATGCTGTGGTATGGAATGCCTCTTCGGTCAGTTTGGGTCAGGTGTTCTGTCTCTGCTTCCTCCCGGTTTCCCCTCCTCCCTGGCAGAGCATGAGGCTCAGAAAGTCCTTGAGCAGCCTAAACATTCTAAGCCATAACTATAAACACTGGTGTTATCAGCGCTGTTCCCAAGCTGAAAGTCAAAACCACAGCACTGCACAAGCTACTAAGGAGGAGAAAAATGTCTGCTACTGCTGAACCCATGACAGATCCCCCTGAGTCTTCCCTTTTCCAGACTGAGCAGTCTTGGGTCTCTCAGCCTTTCTTTGTAGGAAACATGCTAAACAAACAAAAATCTATGAATGCATACAGACATTAGTTACTAACAAATAGCGCATACCTGGTTTGTCAGTTTTTGTTAATGAAAGCCTTTAACCAGTGCCACAGGGATGCTGACCCCCAGGTAAAAGTAAGAATTTAATAGTCTAATTGCAGCTGCCTAGTTGTGTTTAGTGGTTTATTCTGCAAGTCTTTTAAAGAATTCCCTGGAAGTCCAGTAAGACTTCATACTTATTATGAATGAATTTGCCTTTTCATTTTATCTTTAATTCTGTTTGAAGGTTGGCTTACAAATAAGCTTTGTCTGTTTGCACAGTGTGTTTCATTCATTTCTATTTTGGAGTGAATGACAGTAATCAATAACACTGTTTTGGGTGGACTGAACAATTCCTGCTGGAGTTGTTGTGCATCTGGTTTTTTTTGTGAAAACAGATACTCAGCAGTTGGACTGTCTTCTATGAAGTTTGAAATAACACAAATATTAACATTGATTTCCTGAAGTTAGGTGATGTGTTTTATTTAGAACTTAGCATCTGTTTCTCACTTGTGCCTTGAAAGCCAGCTAATACATTCAGCTCCTGAAGATCACATTAACTAACGTGTGCTGACTGTGACCAAGCTGCCTGAAGAGATTACTGCTCCCAGTGGCTTGGTGTCTGTCCCTGTGAGGGATTGTTCCCCTTCTTGGATATGCTTGAATGACTTTATGTGTAGTTACGCTGTAGCCCTGTTCTGTGAAAATTTCTGTGGTTTAAATGTGTTTACATCCACCCTGCTTTCAACTGTCCTGTTCAAGTCTTAAGCTAGTACAAATGATTCTGGCAGGAACAAGTTAGAGTTTCCACCTGATTCAGAATGAAGACAAACTCAAAGGCATGGTAGCTTGGAAGTAGGGCATAAGAAGTAAGAAAGAAATGATTGACGTTCTATAGCTTAGTATTAGAATTAGCACCTTGCAGTGAGAGATTTAGGGGTACCTAGTTTAGGTTTTGGAAATTAGTTCTTTGTACTGTATATGATACATGCATATCAAAGATGTGATGTTATTAAGAACTTAACCAAATAATTTTTAAAATACTTTCTTCATTCTGCAAAATATAGAAGGGGTAGGGGGAAATGGTTTTCACCAAACATTGTCTCTTTACCTCCTCAAGCGTACAGGTTTTCAGTTGCTTCTTGCAGCATCACTGGTATGAATTACAGAAAACTTTGAAACTTAGTGACTGAATCTGGGGCTTCTATCAAGGAAAAGGTGCTGTTTCCTTGTCTCTGCAGGCCTTTACTGTTTGCAGAAGATTTTTCTGAGAGTCTGCACCTCCCTGTAAGCATAACAGAGAGGGAAAAGTTGCTACAAGTTGACTTTCAAACCTTGGGGCTTGTTGATAGTACATTATGTTTTGTTTGATACCCTAAGATTTGGCACCATTGACTTCATAAGTTTAACGATTTGTCAGATTAAAAGTATATTAAAAATAAGGCTGCTATCAGTGTGCGCACATTCCTGATTGACTCTTCACACGTTTGTCCGTCTTCATAATTTTTATACCAGAACTGTGTAGGAAGCATACACCTGCTGAACAGCATCTCACTGTTTGGAGATGGGTTCTTCAATTGGTACTAAATTATGGCTTTCAGTACACATAGGGTTAAGTGGAAAGGTTGCAGTAAATATCTAGTGAGCTTTCTTCCTTTAATGTGCTCATTAGCAGTGTCAAGTTGAGGTTTTAGCACATGTCAGTAATTTACATTTCATTGCTGAGTGGCTGCCCTTGTTCAAGAGTTGTTTCTAAGCCTGATGAATATACTTGTGTTGGGAATAAACTGAGTAGAAGAATTGAAAGCCAAATACCCTGCCAGGCTTTTCAATGGTTGCTGAAGTTTCTAGTGGGTCACTTATTAGTAATGCATGGAGCAGCAGGAAAATGCAAAGATGATGTCTAGAGAAGTTACTTCAGGTAGGTTTTCCTATCAAATCCCTCTTTCTTTGTAAACATTTTTACAGTCATTCTCCTGAAAATTCACCTCTTGGCAGGCCTCAGTATGAGTATGTGGTACATTAGGTAGACATCCCAACCAGGTGGGTTACTCATTCAGCGGTGACACAGAGTAATAGTTGTGTAGTGAGTCCTAGAAACAAATACTCTTATGGGCTCTACAGTTTCCTGGTGTACGATTATGATAGGGATCTCTGTGAATATTTACTCTTGCCCTTTTTTAATTTCCTCTGCCTCATCTGATACTGACTCATCTTTAGCTTGATGGTGTGTGTGGTTCGCTGCTGTAATAGCAAATATGTGTGCTGGGATGCATTGTGGTAGGCAGTTGAGGTGCAAGACAAAGCTTGTTTGCTTTTGGGGGGAAAATTGATGCTTTCATGTGGCAACAGCTTAGTTTGGTAATAAAACCATACGAATAACTAAGTGTATGCTTGATGGAGTGATATTGTTGCTATTTTTCAAGCTGCTCTGACTATTTTCAGAGCACTATGTGGAAACTTACACTGTGAAATTACACTTTCCTTTGTAGAGAGTCCTGCATGTATTTTCTGTCCAAAAGGATAGGTGTTGCTAAATTTGCATATGTACACGGACAGCTAAGCATGTTTATTCCAGATGCCTGTTAGGATCATACTGACATGTTCTTCAGAACTCTAGCAAAAGAGCTCTGGTGCTTACTGTTTCCCACTCTCTCTCTAAGGTATTGTGAACACTGTTTATACTCAAGCTACTTATTATACAGTTTGGGGATGGGGAATGCATTAAACATTTAGAATGGGGGAGAAACAGCGAAAGATATTCCAGAACATTCTTGTGAATAAAACCTGCCAGTTCATTGTGTAAGAACTTGTGAACCCTTTTATAAGCCTATCTGAACATTTTGGTGCATGTATTTAACTGAGAATGTTTGCAGAAAGTAGAGTAGTTTGAATATTTTTCACACTCTAGAAATATTTTCGTAGCTCCGTTGGTCAGACTTGGAATTCCTGTTGTTAACTTGCAAAATAGCTGCTACTTGGGTTTCCTGGGAAGAGCAGTGCCTTTAGCACTGTGCTAGCATGTAGAGGAATCTGAAGTAGTAACTCAGGACCTCAGCTGAGACTGTGACTAGACAACTAGTAGCTTGTGAGCTAACAGGTAGTGACATATCTATAGATATTGTAGGAAAGACACTTTTTTGAGTATGAGCCAAGACATTTTTCATGGATCATGATAAAAATGTGTGAAAAATTAATGCTTTTTCCTGAGTAAACTTATGTCAGATTCTTTGCCTTGTGGTTAGGGCACTTGCATGTTCTTTACTTTCTGAAAAAGGTGGAGATACTTGGAGCTAAGCATGGGGAAAAAAGTTCAGCGAAAAAAAACAGTCAAGAGGATGCATGAGTGGAGCTTGCAGAAGAGTGGAGAGAACATGCTGCATGGTTAAAATGGTTTTGATTTCTTTTTGGTGGCAATAGTCATAAAATATTTGTAACTTGTTTTCTTAGCGTTGGGCTGTATTTCTGAATGGATCAAATTGGGAAGGGGTGAAGAGTGTTTTCGGTTAAGATTCCCACTTGTGGACTGATGGAGTAGCAGGCTTCTGGAATGGGGCCTTAGTCCCTACTGAATAGGTCCTGTGGCTCTGACCTCCTGCTGCCTGGCTGAATGTGCTTCCTGATGGCTAACCAAACAAATGATGGCTATTGTGTGTGCTGCCCTTGTCATTTAAGTAAGATTAAGTTGTACTCTTAAGGCACTGTCTACTGTATATAGTTGTGTGCAGGGTTGTGCAGTTGTTAAGGCAGGTGAACTGCTTTCTGGATTTTGTGACATTTTAGTGTTTTGATCTCTTGATTGACCAAGAGTTGCGGTTTGTAGCTACCTGTGTGTTATCTAGTAGGAATAGCTTATAATGTGAATCCTAGGGCAAAGCTGCACCAAAGGTACTCAGTAGATTGATTCTTTGGTCTTTGGAATAGGATCTGACCTCAAAATGTATAAGATGCTCCTACAGGTTGGTTGGTTTGGGATTTTTTTGGGAGGGGAGTTGTTAGTCTGTATTTTAAATTTCTTTTTTTATGGAGCGAGAGGCAGACTTCTGCCAGCCAAATTTGTGTAGTCCATAATCATATCTGCCTTCAAGGAGATTTTTTTGATAGCAGGCGTATAGTGAACTCAGCTCTCATGTAGTCCATACTGTGATGTTTAAAGGATACTTTTCAAGTTGCTCAATTTAAGTGATAGATATTATGACATATGTGGTACTTCAGACATTAATTTTTGTATCCCAAAAGTTGATTAAAAATTTTTAGTCATTGGGAGGCTTTAAGTCTCCTTACATGAGTTTCTGCATCTTTTAGGAAGCCAAGTAATAACATCTGTAAGGGATACTGCAGTCACTTATTTTCAGTGCATACTTTTGTCCTACTTGCAGAAAGAAAATGCTACTTTAAGGTGGTACTCAACGGAAATATGTGAGTCTCGTAAGAATGCTAGTTTATTCATGGATCCTGTTTTAATAATCTAGATAAATAATTTCTGTTACAACTGTACTGTGCACCTGTGACCTCTTTCATAAATGACTGTCTTTGGCGTGTGCTACTCAGTTACTGTGCAAGCTTTTGCGTGTACAGAAGCTGAAAGTGCAAGTGTGTGTGTGTATATGTAGAACGTGCTTCTTAGTACAAAAGGGCTGCTCAGGAATCCAGTGTGTAAATTTGCTTCTCAAAGGCAGGCAGCAGGTGTGCTACAGAGTCCTGCTTCCACCTATCCCACCCAGAGTAGTTCAGCTTAATTCGCTGTGGCTGGAATTTAGAAAGAATAAGTTCCTTGCCCAGATTTTCAGGCAAGGGATTTTGCTGGCAAGCTGTGCTTAATCTTATGGTATTAAATTCAAAGCCATCATGCTAAAATAACATCAGGCTTTTTAAAAGCAGGCTATCCAAAAGATAAAAATGCCCAAATGTCGACTGCTTTCCTTTGAGTCTTGTATGTGTGTATAGGCATTGACACAGTTTGCATTACGTAGTTGCTTGGTTGTTTCCATGGGACTCTTGCCATACTCAGAGGTTCAGTATTTCTTTGTGTTCACTCTTCAGTGTTTGGCTTCAGGCAGTATTCAAGACCTTCCACTGGGCACATGTATATTTAGTTTAGCTGGAAAACTTTCTTCATTTCTCACATATTTGTAAATTCAATAAGTGTTAAAAGCATTTCTTCTCAAAATGTCTTACTGCTCTTCATCCTTTCCTGCTCAGCTCATGTCCAACTACTTTCTTGTATGTTTCTCATCCTGTCTTTTCCTTATATTCAAGAATGTCTTGGCTTTTTCATCTAGAAAGCATAGGGAGCTCAGGAGACAAGTGACCTTATTTTCAGTTATTTCCAGCTGTAAGGAGCAATTTCAGATCGATCCTGTTTGGATCCTGTATCCAGTGGATGGAGCATGCTCCGGTTATGAGCTTTCATAGTATCTGACAGCTAGACTTCAAAATTCCCTAGAAGATTGTGCAAATTGAATTATGGATAACTTTTGCATGAGAATAGTAAAGGCATTGTGTATGATACGTCATGCATAGCGTGATACAGCATGACTTGTGCTGTGATTTCAGAGTTGTTGAGAGTTGAAGTTGTTGCAAGTCTTCCAGCTTCTGTATGAAACTCCTTTTCCACTCACTTTTAAATAATTTAAACAGTATTACAGATGTTCTTTCTCAATCTTTTTCACTGGAAATTGAAGCCTTTTGCAGATGTATGAGAAAGTCTTCTGTAAGGAGTGCTTAGAGTGGAAGACTTGAGTCCAGTAATGTTTAGAACTTGACAAAAGTGTATTCAAGTAAGTATGAAAAGTGAATAAATGGCACTCTTATACGGGCTAACTCTGCCTCTTCACTATACCTATACTGAAAAGTGCATATGATAAGAAGTTGTTTTATCTACAAGATTTTGTTGTACTTCAGATATTAATATTATTAGTTTGTGTAGTAGATTATAGTTGCACATTTTAAATTTTTTTTAAAACAGCTTTTTTGTGTTTGGTTACTTCCAACTACACAAAACACTTTTCTAGTCGTTGCAGTGCTTGATAACTTTAGGGTTCATTGCCCCTGTACATTTTTCAAATTATTAGCTTCCTAATGCATACAGCTTTAATTTACCCCCTACTGATATCCTTTAAATGGGTTTTCAGGAATTTTGAAAGTGGGCTACTATAGTTGCATTTCAGTGTTGGTCCTGACTGACATAGAATTTCTTAAGTAGCTTCCACAATTAAAGGGATGTGAGGTTCAAAAAGCTCCTACGGCAAGGAACCTAAAGATTTTCTTGAAAATAAATTTGTGTGTTGTTTCCTAGAGTGTTTTTGCTTTGCTTATTTCTGGTGATTTGTCTGTTGCTTTTGTAAGTGCTTTTCTTCTTGAACATAACTGTGTTAAGTGCAGTATCTGTTCTTCTAATGTAAGATACTTAATGCTAAAACATTTGCCTTGTTTAAAAGAGAAAAGATAAGACGCTGCATGCACATGGAGTCTGTAAGCGACAGCTTAAGGAGTTGAGTACAGATACTTATCCATGGACATGGTGTTAAAGCATAATTAGTTGGTATGGTTTGAATATAATTCAGGCTACATTTTAGCTCCAAGTGACAGAAAACTACAGAGCTATTTTTCTTTGACCTTGCAATTGGAATTTTCCTTTACGATCTAAAATTGCCAGTGGTAAGGATGAAGCATCTGCAGTATGTTCATGTGTGAATGAAAGTCTATACTACTTTGAATTGCTTACGTCATATTTCTGTGGAAAAAGTGTTGTTTGTAAGGACTTCAAGACAGTGCATTCTTCTTGCAGGTAAACCAAAAGTTATCTTTCCCTCTCCATATTGATTTTTTTTTTTTTTTTTGTTTTGTGTGTGTTGTTGTTGTTTTTTTTTTTTTTTTTTTTTTTTTTTTTTTTTTGGCTTTTTTTTCCCATTTTTCTTCCCCCAGTTTGAGTACTGTATGATTTAGGAAAAATACGCAAACTTATTTTCATAGCTGATGTTCCACGGAACTGGAGACTAAGAAATTTGTGGCCAGAATTGAAGCCCAGGAAAACAGCAGCAGAAGAATAGGGGAAAAAAAGCCAAACCAAACCCAACCCTCCCCAAAGTTCTTGTATGTATATTAAGATTTCAGTGTAGCTAACTTCTGTAAAGTCTGCATTATTGTTTGGTGCAGGAATGGTTTCCCTACTGAGTGTGTGACTCCATGAATGAAATATTTGTAGTGTCAGGTATTCTCAATGTCATTTAATGATGCATCAGTCTTTATACACAATATCATAAAAATACAGTCTACAGGTAATCACAACTACCTCTAAAAAACTAGTGGAAAAAACCCCAGAGCCTTTTTGAATGATAAAACACTATTCTCTTTTATGGAGTTTCTAGTGTGTTATGTTCAGGTGTAACATTTTTTCTTGGTCTGTTAAGAGTACAGTAAAGTCTGATGATTGGGTTCCAGTCTAGGAATGACAAACCTTCCTGAAGTATTTGTCAGGAAAGCTACTATAAGGATAAATTAGTGGAGTTGAAATGGAGATTGAAATTGGCAAAAGAAAAAGCTAGGTAATGATTAGGTTTCAACACAGATAAATAAAACTGTAGTTGAATACCATTGTTGAAATGAGTGAAATAAAATAGTGTTTCTTTTTGATTGCTTACTCTCCTGTTGTGTTTTCGTAATTGGGAAGACAGCTGGTGTTTGGCCTTTGTTACTGTCTTAAAGCCTGATGTTTCATATGCATGTTGGACTGTATTCTGAAGATACAGTCAAAACTGTAGGCTTTATTTTAATGTAGTAACTTCCTTAATTATGCCAGAACTGAGATTCATCAGGCATACTGTGCAACTGCAGGATGCAAAAACCTGAACTTGACTCTTAAAATAGTCACAAAGTTCTGGGGTGATGACTTCTTTAGAAGTCTGGTAGTCTGACTGTGGTATGTCTTCTGTACAGGTCTTAATTTTCTATTTTAAAAATTACACTGGTTACTAGAAAGTATGTGAAGAGATCTATATACTCCTTTATGGATTACAAAGGCATATTGTATTATGTACAAATGGTGTATGCATTCAGACCTAGAGAAGAATGTTTACTGTATTAACCATTGTCAAACTAATCTTTTTTTGAGATTAAAATCCTGGGTTCCAGGTTTGTTGTAGAATTGGAGCTCCATACAAGTAAGTAAAACAGAAGCTGTCTTTTCACCAGTGTATTCAGTCTGATGAAAAAATGTTATAAATGGACCAATAAGGGAATAATCGTAAGACAGCACAAGTGTAAAGTACCTTTAAAAATACACATGCTTACATTAAGTGTTTGAAATGTAATGTATTGGAAGAAGAGCTTGAGATCTGTACAGTGAATATAGTTCTAATTTTGTGAACAACAAGAACTCTTGCATGAACCATTCATACATCTGCAATGAAAAGATAGCTTTTGGTGCAAAGATTGCTATATGTCTTTTCTGATAGAGTGCTGAAGAATAAACAGCAATGAAAACATAGTCTTGGAGCTGAATAAAAATTTGCTTGAAAGACCAAAGATAGAAGCAACTAGACTGTAGCATCAGTCACGTTTTTGACTGTTGTTAAATGACATTTCATTTTTAAAGTCCTTAATGGTGTATATTGCAAAGTATAGTAAATGTAATCATCTTGCAGTATCACTAATGTCTTTTTCTGTATTAAAGCAGAATCCAAACAACCTAATTATGTTCACCAAATCCCCATTGTGCTAGTTGTCATATTAGCATATGTAGTGAAAAGCTGGTTTATGCCTTTTTTTCCCCCCTTCCTCCAATTCTGTTAGCATCTGAAGAAAAATAAAGAGTAAGCTAAAATAAATGGGGGGAAAAACCTTGAAACCCAAGACTCTAATTGGGGAAACCTCAGTTCTTGCACTCACAAAAAAAAATTGCAACCCCACTATGCTTTTGAAAATGGAGAAATACAAACAGTCCTGGCCAGGCAAAACAGTATTCAAAGGTACGGGCATTTGTGTCTTGTCTTCTTTTATGTGTCAAGCTTCTTCTATGGGAAGAGTCTTGTGCGCTCCACTTACACTAAGTTTTTAACAGAAGCCTTGTTAAATATATGAGCAACAAAGGCCAAGAATTTTCTAACTTTAAATATGTACATATTTATGGTGCAGTATAAGCTTAAGAGAGTACTTAATGTAGCTTTTGTTTTCTTAAAGGATAAGCACTTGATATTCATAAAAACCTACAGGATTAGGGACCTAGTATCCAGACTGTAGTCCTTAAAATTAGAGGGTATAATTGCATGGGAAAGAGTAACAGTATTGGTCTTGGTTTCTGTATTTTTTTGGAACTTCCCTTCCCTATACATTATTTCTTTTGAAATGTGTGTATATTCAGAGTGAAGAACACTATTTATTCCAGACATTAGTTAATGAGTTTCTTACTTTGGCATTTCTTTCCTGTATTGAAAATCTTGTGAGCTGGGATCTTTGTTCATTCTGCCAAAAGAAGTCCGTCTTAAGCACCATCTCTGATTCATAAGCTGCTTTCTGTATGTGAGCATCTTCTGTCAGGTTAGCACATTTGTTTGTATAGCTGGTGTCTACAGCTCTCTCATCAGTACCTGCTGAGTTTTCTATTTTACGTCTTTGAATTTCTAATTTTTGGAGAGATGATGAGGATCTGTTTTACACACAGAGGCTAATAAATACACTCTTCAGATTGTATTTTTGTTCAAAAATATTCAGACTGAAATTTTGGCAGGGGAAAGGAATAAGTTTAACTTGCCTCTAAGCAGTTAATGAAATCCTGCATTAGGATAATGTAGAGAGATCATTGTTGCACCACACTTAAAATAATCAAGAATTTCCCACTAAAAGCGGTGATTCTTATTTAAAGCTTTACCAAGCTAATCCTTTATATTTGTAATATCATGCTTTACTTTGCATCTATTTGACCTGTTCGTATGTTTTGTTTCAATGTCGATTCAGGTAGTGCCCGAAGGCTGAGGCTTGGGGAAGGAGTTTTACCAATGCAGAAATGTTGTTCCATTTTTTATTTTTTCTTTTTTCTCAGCGATAACTGACGCTTGTCAGAATCTCTGATTG
Organism: Forpus xanthops; assembly: GCA_032466535.1. Lineage (NCBI taxonomy): Eukaryota > Metazoa > Chordata > Aves > Psittaciformes > Psittacidae > Forpus > Forpus xanthops. The sequence continues at coordinate 349 of JASSUY010031711.1, read as the reverse complement.
GATCAGGTCCTTCCCTCCTTTCATCTGATGAAAGCCATCCTTATTTGGGAACTGGGAAAAGATCTTTTGTTTCAAGAAATTGTTGTACTTTAAGCCTCTAAGCCACGCAGTTTTCTGTCTCATTCACTTCCCCCTCTTTCGTCCCCCCACTCCTGGAGGGATGGGAAGGAGAACTGAAAGAATACAACTACAATTTAGTAACTGAGATATAACACAAATCACTACTGCTACCACCAATAATAATAAAAGAGAAATATGAGGAAAGAGTAGAACAGCTCACCAACTGTACACCCAGCCCAACCAAGCACTGCCCTCCCCCCCCCACCTCTGGGGCTCGGCTCTCTGGTTG